>JAKZAP010000004.1:20969731-21243263 GCA_023053575.1 Branchinecta lynchi | reverse complement strand
ACGAGGTCATCCTAAATATAAAATTTCATCAAGATCCGATCACCCGTTCAGAAGTTATACACGCCACTAGATTCCGGACTTCCCATCCATCCACTCCCCCCAGTATGGTCGGATTGGGGAAACGGCTGTTCTCAAGTGAACCTGTTCGGGTTCCTGACATACCTGCCAAGTTTCATCGCCCTAGCACATCAGGAAGTATGCCGAACTCGTGGGATCGCTAGAAATCCGGACCCCCCCCCCCCCCAACTCCCCCAGAGTGCTTGGATCTGGTCCGCTTATAGATAGATAGATAGATAGATAGATAGATTTATTTGCGCTAAAAAGCCACAAGGGCCATGGCAAATACAAAATAATAACAACAAAACAACAACAATAACAAACCTACAAAAAACCTTCCCGATATGACAGAGCGATCCGAAGGAATCTTCCAAATCTCTTTAAATCCCCAAAATGTTTACTTTTTAATTTTCTAACAAGTTCCTCCCTCGAGAAAAAACCCACCCTAAAAATTTCCTCCCTTAGATACCTTAAACCCTCATAATCACAAATAAAATGCTCTACATCTTCATCAATCATCCCGCACAAAGGGCAGAAATAAGGACCAGACGAAACTCTAATTTTCCCAATATATTTTCTTCTTTGGCCAAAAGGCAAACAATCTCCTATCAATGACGTATCTAGGACTTATGCTTGTTCTTCCCACCAAGTTTCATCCCGATCCCTCCACTCTAAGCGTTTCTCAAGATTTCCGGTTCCCTCCTCCAACTCCCCCCAGTGTCATCGGATCCGGTCCGGATTTATAGTGGGACGTCTGAGACACGAGGTCATCCTAAATATAAAATTTCATCAAGATCCGATGACTCGTTCGCAAGATAAAAATACCTCAAATTTTGGCTTCCCCCTCCCTCCACTCCCCCCCCCCCCAGATGGTCGAATCGGGGAATTGACGATTTCCTATTTAATCTGGTCGGGTCCCAGAGATGCCTGTCAATTTCCATCGTCCCAGCACATCAGGAAGCACGGAACTCGCGGGATCACTACAAATTCGGACTTCTCCCCCCCCCCCCAACTCCCCCAAAGTGAGCGGATCCGTTCCGGTTGTATCAGCCATGTATCTAGGACTTGTGCTTGTACTTTCCACTAAGTTTCATCCGGATCCCTCCACTCTAAGTGTTTTTCAAGATTTCCGGTTTCCCCCTCCAACTCCCCCCAATGTCACCGGATCCGGTTTGGATTTAAAATGGAGGGTCTGAGACACGAGTTCCTTCCATATATCAAGTTTCATTAAGATCCGATAACCCGTTCGTAAGCTAAAAATATCTCATTTTTCCTCATTTTTCCGGATTCCCCCTCCCTCCACTCCCCTCCAGATGGTCGGATCGGGGAAGCGAGTATTTCTAATTTAATCTGGTCCAGTTCCTGATATGCCTGCCAAGTTTCATCGTCCTAGCTTATCTGGAATTGCCCGAACTAGCAAAACCGGGACCGACAGTCCGACTGACGGACAGAAATTACAATCGCTATATGGCACTTGAGTAAGCTCAAGTGCCATAAAAACCGGAGACCACCGGTGAGAACTCCCGTGACAAAGAACGCAGCTCATGTGTTCGTCGCCGACCAGACCAGAACCTGTCAATGCAGGTAGCGCAGGTAGCCAGAGCCGGTAGTTTCAGATCTTATTCTGGAAATGCGAAAAGGGTGTTGACGGCCACCCAGGAAATATCCCCAAGAGGATTAGTTGGTCCAGAAGGTAGGGTCAAATCTGTCGTCGCAAAGTTTACAGAGAACTGGAGGATAGAATTTTGAAAATTAAAACAATGTATCAAGGAGGAAAATCTTCAAAAGAAGTAGTTGTGCGGGCGTTCCTCATCTTTTGAAATTCGAATAGTTATCAGTTGCATGTTTCTTCAGGTTTTACAGTTCTTTAGGCTAATTAACCTAGAAAAAATCATTATTTGTCTATAACTGTGAAGCATCAAGCCCAGTCTTCTTATTAGCCAGGATTAATGCGAAAATAATGTTGGTGGAGTTCAAAATCCCTTCGTGCACTAATGGGTTCTGACCTGGTAGGCGGTGAACATACGGTGGCGGTCGCCGTACGGAACTATTTGACTTCACCCTCTGACCCCACTAATCCTCTTGATGATGCAAGATTTCCCGACTAGCGGTGGACATATGGTAGCGGTGGAACACGTTAGCGGTGGGCCGGGTACTTCATATTTCTGTTGTCACGAGAAACAAATTGAATATTTTCAAGGACATCACTGTAGCCGAATGATTAAGGTGGACGAGTGAGACGTTTTGGTAGTGCTGATGGCAACAAACCCAGATGTCAATGCTTACGTGGAGAAACTCGATGTAAAGGATGGGACTGTTCTTATGGCTGATCGCTCCCACTCGTTGCCTGGTCGACGGCTACTGAAATAATTTTTTTATTGATTAAGTTTTAGATTGATTGAATAAGCGCCACCTGTCTTATATACGTGTGAATTTCAGTTTTCTTCGTTTAGACTTACCATTGCATTTTTTTTCTAGGTATATCCGGACGAGACTGAGAAATTCGAGCGCTCACAATCACATTTATACACGTCACTAGAGACTTTTATGAACGAGTGCTTTGGCCCCTTGGGGGATACTCTTGAAGAGCTTCTTCTGCCTGCTGTAGCATGAGTAAACTAGACATTTTATACCCTATGGAAATCTAGTCAAATTTTATCCCTACCCAACTATGCACTCAAATTTGTCTATGTGAATCAAGTTGAATGAATGTAGCGAGCCTCTATGAGCTGCAGTTGTTGTGGTGTATTTTGTGTAACTTACAGCTACTCAGACGTTCCCCAAGTCCAGAGTAGTCTTGACAATTGTCGTTTTCTGTGTGGTGGTTGACAAGAGTCTGCGTTTGCTGTGGCGTTCAAGGTCAAGCTGACCTGACATTTTTTGGACAACTGCTTCACGTCCGTTAGCCTGCTCTTAGCGGGCTTATGGGGGTGTGTTCGTGTCATAGCCTGATATAAAAACAGGTAGCGCAAAGGTCCCTCTTGTCCCAGTGTGTCAAGAAATCTCATTTTCGAGATTCTCGATACAACTGTTGGTTCTTGACAGGTGTCCCATGAGAGGAGCTCGGAGAAAGGATTGCAAAATCTCATGCTGGAAAAAAAAAAAAAAATTATATACTCAGGCGGCCCCCAACCCCATGCAGTGCTATTAAAATGCAATATATATTTTTGAAAGGTATATATAGAGCGAGCGACGAGCGAGCAAGCGTTTACATTTAACTCGTGTTTCTAGGGAAAATCGGTAAGTGCTCACGGTCAAAATTACAGTTTTTAATAGGATTTTTTTAATTTCCTATAGTTTTGCGTTCAGAGGTTTTTTGGCTCATTTGGGTTTTGGTACTGGTACCGGGGAGAGGGGGGGGGTCTTGCCGTGGGGGGGGGTAATCGGGGATTTTGCCGGGGAGGGGGTCGCCAGGTTTTTTTTTTTTTTTTCGCCTAGACCCCAAAACACTATATCTGACCAATCATAAATGTATCCTATATAATTACCCCGCATCCCCGCGAACACATCGTTGCACTGCCATTTTTCATGTTCCAGGATTTATCATGTTACAGCAGCGGAGCAAATAAATATATGTGTATTGTTTTACCGTTACAAAGTCGGCCTACCCGTGTACCGTAAACCTCATCTGTGTTACACTGCAATATTGCACAGAACTATCTGACAAGCGTATCCTATTCTATCGACAATCAGTAACGATTTTTTTTAGTTCTTTGTGATTATTACAATAAAGATGTTAACTTTTGTAAACAGGAAGACAAGCTTTGACGTAGCGGAAGTCCGGAAGTAGCATGTAAGAGCGAAAATTTGAAACTTCGATGACGTCGCCCATTCTGATCACGGGCATTTCTGTTTGCTAGCCTATAAACCTTATCTTATCAGTAATTTTATTACTTTCAACGGTCAAGCCCCAATTTTATGCGCATTTGGTTGAGTGATTAGTTATAGAGCATAGGAGTGGTCTTACTACTTTCGATTCTTTTAAACCCTATAATGGGGGAGCTTGAGAGGCTAGTCCTTTTAGTAGTGTGCGTATTGTGTCTGAACTCTTTTTCTCCAAGATCTGCCGGTGCTCAGGATTTAGATGAAGTCGAAAACATAGACTTCGAGAAATTTTACAACAGTAACTATGGTAAGTACGACGAGTACGGCCTTACCTTAATTACGTCGGAGAGAAAAAGGTGCATGGTGGATCTGTAATGCACGCTTCTGGTTGTTTTGCTGGTTGGATGGTATCGTGCTAACTGTCTTGTTCTCTATTAATGTTGGTTCTAATGGTGAATTCAACAGGATTTTCAATCCCATTGGTTGGCTTTTGTTGGCTTTCATCCTACTTGTTTTCATCCAACTCCCACTAAGATAATAGTTACGTTTTTGATCAAAGTTTTGTTCGCCGTTCGCTTAGCCGGTTGCTTAATTTCCGTTTTCGAACGCCGTCGAAGTTCACCGTTTGCTTAATTAGTGTTTTTACATCTCCGGCGATCGTTGCCCGGTCGACGTTTCTTCGACGATTCAAGCAATTTTCGAACTTGCTAGCTTACGAAGTAGTTTGAAGGACAAAGAAACCGGCGACCAAAAACGGTATTTAAGTAGAGACCTTTGAGTTTGAAGGTAACTTCAAACTTCGATCAACAACGCAACAAATGAATCTTCGGCCGTCGCTCGTTCAGTCCCCGCCTGCTACCTTCCAGCGAGGGGTTGCGCACTCCGCGTCACCGGTGTACACCTTGGCGCGGCACTGGCACGGCATCGGCACCGGCACGCGCCACTTGGTGTACACCATTTTTGGGAGTGAGCAACCCCTCGCCTTCCAGCGTGGACCCGTAATAATTTATGTTTTGACGTAAAAATAACCCATCGGCTTGTCCGTTATCTGTTTTTTAGATTATACTGAATTGAACCTATTCATAAATGAACCACTCACAATGACCTTACACTACATTTCCCTTAACCCTCGCACATCTTCTTCCCCCTTAACTCAGGTAACATCGTGTCTATCACAAGGGATTAAGTACTACATTCTTGGGAGAGAATCAGGAGGGTTTTGCGAGCTGGAAAGCCAAGTCGGAACCCCTTTCTAACGGTTTCGCGCTGCTTTGGAAAGTTGCCGAACTTTCCACCCGGTTTTCGCGCTTTGGAAACCAAAGCAGCTTTCCCGAAAATGATTCCAGAATGTTAGTGGAAAGCTCCGCGGAAAGCTGAATGCTTCAGCGGCTATTTTAAAATTATGGAAAATAAGACCAAAACTTTCGATGGGATCTAAAAATTGTAATATTTTTGGGACTTCTCGATCCAGACAATCGAATCTTGTAAATTTTCGATTCTTCGCCAGACCCCTTTTACATTTTTTTTATTTATCCACAGTCAACCGCTCGAATATGTACAAAAAAAAGAGTTACCGTTTTTATGGCACTTGCCCTTCGGCCAAGTGCCATATAGCGATCGCAGTTTCTGTCCGTCTGTCAGTCCGTTTGTCGGTCCGGGTTTTGCTAGTTCGGGCACTCCCACACAAGCTAGGACGATGAAACTAGGCAGGCATATCAGGGGTCCTAAATGATTAAGTCGGAAATAGTCGCTTTCCCGATCCGAGCATCGTGGGGGGAGTGGAGGGAGGGGAATCCGGAATCTTGAGGTATTTATAACTTTCAAACGGGCGATCGGATCTTAATGAAATTTGGTATATGGAAATATCTCGTGCCTCAAACGACCCATTTAAAATCCGGACCGGATTCGGTGACTTTGGGGGGAGTTGGAGGGGGGAACCGGAAATCTTGGGAAACGCTTAGAGTGGAGGGATCTGGACGAAACTTGGTGGTAAGATCAAGCACAAGTCCTAGATACATCATTGACATAACCGGACCGGATTCGGGCACTGTGGGGGAGTTGGAGGGGGGGGGGATTTGGTGATCCCGCGAGTTCGGTACTAGGACGATGAAATTCGGTAGGCGTATCAGGGACCCGAACAGACTGCCTTGAGAATAGTTGTTTCCCCGATCCGACCATCGTAGGGGGAGTGGAGGGATGGGGAATACGGAAACTAGTAACCTGCATAACTTTATATGACGTAGTCCATATAGGGTGAGGAGAACACACTAAAGATGAACAGATGTTCCACACTGTCAGAAGTTTTATAACAGATAGCATATAACACTTTCAAGAATAACAGCTTTTCACTTAGAAATAAAGTGTTATGACCAATTAAGTTTACACTATTTCGTGCCTAGATCTCCAACAACACCTTCAACTGATAAAAATACTAACGGGAACGAAAGAAACATAACAGATAACATGAAACCGCGCATCCTTCTGTTGTCGTTATGTAACTTCTGACAGTGTAGTCTTTTTACCTATTGAAGGTGTTGTTGAGATCTAGGCACGAAACAGTATAAACTTAATTGGTCATAACACTAACACCTAACCTAACACAACACCTATTGAAGGTGTTGTTGGAGAGCTAGGCATGAAATAGTATAAACTTAATTGGTCATAACACTTTATTTCTAAGTGAAAAGGTCTTATTCTTGAAAGCGTTATGCGCAATCTGTTATGAAACTTCTGACAGTGTAGTGCGCAGTTGTTCTTTTCGTGTTTCGTTGTGTATTTCTTGTTCTGCGTTGATGTCGCTGTAGATTTACCCTCTGTATTTATTGTTAAGCGTTCATTTACCTTTTTTTCTGTATGTACTTTGCAAATGCCTTATTACTTGGCTGTCGGAATTTTCATAACAGATAACACGAGGATGCGCCGTTTCAACAGATAATGCGTAACAGATAACACTTCGGATGTTATCTGTTGTGTTTGAAAACGTTATGTATGAAATGTTCTGCATAACAAGCTTTGAAGTCGTAATCCAAACATTCTCTTCACCTGTTCTTAGTAATCGCATGCCACAAGTTTATTTTGAATTGAACGCGATTGCCGGGTTGCTGTTTCGGCTCGAGAAAAAACCACGCCGAATGTCTTCTTTTCTAGATGACGAGATTTTCCAGGATTGATTAGCAAAGAATTATAAGACCTAATTGATAATTTTGTTATGTCTTCAAAGGTACCACACTCTTGGTTTTTTTAATTTATTTGTATTTATAATAAACAGATGGAGCATTAGATGGAAATTATTATTTTGACCCTTGGCTCCCTACGTCCCATAACAGCTGTCCGGGATAATCGGCTGAGATTTAGTCCAGACAGAGCTATTTCAAACCTAGGAAATTTGGTGTTTTTTTGTAATTTGCTCATTGTTTTACGGTGTTTTTAGTGGTTTTAAACATCATAGTGACAGTAGGGATGGTTAGCATTGTGTATGGTAGAAATACCATTTTTGTGGCCCGCTTTAAGAAGAGCCAACAAAGTATCTACTGACTTTATTCCTTATCGTCATGATGTCGGAAAACTCACCAGATACTTTTTGGCGGTTTTTCTGTTCTTCCTGATGGTAACGCTTATTATGTATAACATTTTGAAACACAACAGATAACATCCGAAGTGTTGTCTCTTACGCATTATCTGTTGAAACCGAGCATCCTTGTGTTATCTGTTATGAAACTTCTGACAGTGTAGGCTGCAGGTAATAAATTCATTCATTCAGTGTTATGAACTGATCCTTGCTTGTACCAATTAAATACGTGTTAAGCTGGGAGAAACTTTGTCACAGTACCATTTTGAGGCATTGAGTCAAAGCCATACGACAACGTTCTAACATTTCTCTTTTCCAGATCCTATGAGCTCTCGTGTAGCTCCGAAGGCACCCAATGCCCGACAAGTTGTCCAGAACTCATATTTCTTGTCCAATGAGCGGCTCCGGGAAATCCGTGCTCAGTTCATGTACCCGTTTTTCGATACTGATGAGTTCAGAGGATCTGGGGACCTCCAGACCAATATCAACACCAACAACGCCCAGCTTCACAAAAATCTTGGGTTTCTTCTTCCGTTCTTCGGGTTCGGATTCAATTATACAGTGGTAAGTCTTTCCTCAAATTCCATGTTGCTGAAGTTCAGCGCTTCAAATGACTTGTATCCATAACATAAAATGAAAAGGGTCAGATCCATAAAACGAGTTACATACACAAAAGAGTAATTAAAGTCTGAACAATAGAGATAGGATGAGGTCCCAAAATTGATCTTTGCCCCCCCCCCCCCCCCCAAGGTTTGCCGAGAGGGCGCCTCTGCTCGCATCGTCAGGGAGGTCCGTAACTTCATTAAAAGTTTTGTGGTCTGCGCACTGATGATGATGATGGGCATATAGGTGGCCAATTGGAACCATATGTACGAAACCGGTAGCTTTGAACTCGGATATGTATGATTAAATCGTTTGATAAAAATCCAACGGTTTCATCGGGCTTCTGCCGAAAATGGTTTAGAAAGTGAGATAAGACATGTTATTTTTGCAGATTACCCTCCATGGACACCTGAGCTTCAGTGACGGCATGGACTATTTCCCCGCCCCACCCTTGAAGTTCCCCAACACCAACTGGCCCAAAGAGAACGATCCCTCTTTCATTTCCCCGTTTTACTCCCGGTGCAAAATTGGTGTGGTTAGTGAAGGGGAGTCAGATTTGAGGAAAGCCGGCGTGTATTTCAGGTAAGTCTGTTTGCCTCATGCGCCAGTGAATATTTTCGCTTTTTGGGACTCGAAAGTATGAATAACAGGTACCGAAAAAATCTGTAAAGTGTGTCCTTCCATCTGCATGTCTGTTGGCGCGAAAGATTTGAGATATTTTATTCAACTTACTTTGGGTCAAAGTGCAGGTCAAGCCCTTTTATATGGAGTGGCTGAATGGAGTATGTGGATATGTGAGCTAGGAAATGTCATGACAACAGCTTTTTAGTAGTATGCTTCCACCCAGGCCCGTCTCCAGGAATTTATTTCGGGGGGGGGGGGGGGGGGGGGGGCCTGCGGGTCGGGTTTCGGGGGGGGGGGTCAACCCCCTACCCCCCTGGATACGGCCCTGCTTCCAAATGTCGATTTTTGGTAACAACTGAGGAGAAATGCTGCAGGGTTATAGCCGCTGTTCTTCGCGAAGGTCACAATATTCCTTTATGGTTGCATTACTATGTTTTATTAGACTTTTCAACTACTTCCAGCGGAGAATATGACCTTTGCCGCCCTAAAACAAAAGGAATATTTTGTTTTATAGCCCATAAATCTTGATATACTCATAGTAGTTTCGTGTTGGGTACACTCTCTTTCTTCCTAAACAAACAGTGAAGATAAGATAAGAAGCTCTAAATACTTGTGGCAACCGGAGAATGAATCACGGATTTCTTGTTAATAACATGTCGCAACTCGAAAACATTTAATAGTGCGCGGTTTTGTTCTGACGTTTCAGCTGATAGTACGCACTCTCGCAGATATGACTGAATTCCTCATCAAGAAGGTCATCTCGATCAAAGACAATAATAGTCCCACTTTTACTGTCTTTGATCTCGATGTCGCCACTGATCAGAGCTGCACTTTACGAGTGGCTAAAAATGTTGCCAACTACAAGTTTCTCGCTAGATGATGGATTTTATTTATAACCCGTCAAAATAAACACAAGGCACAAAGACGGAGTAAATAATAAGGAAAAAAGAGAAAAAGAAAGGAAAACACGAAAGAAAGTAACTTACAAAATACACAGTATAACTTTTACTATACAACTAAAGCAAGAGGGATCTCCAGTCGTGATCAATATTTTGGCTGTATGTTTCTATTTGTTTCTCCACTGCTGTTAGTGGATCACTAATTTGATAACGACTGGAAATTTTAGAGTTTCTCGTCCAAGGGGGGAGGCGCAATATATATTTGGCAAAACGATAGAATGTTGACCGGACTTGTTTTTTGTCTGTTTTGGTGAAAAGTCTCCAGAAGGGTGCAGTATACAGGATGTGAGGTAGGGCGACGGAATTGAAGATAGCCGCGAGGATGGGACGTTGAAAGCGTAGCTTATTCGATACTACAGATCCGTATGCACCTGCAATTCTTTTACGTATATGCTTTATAAGTAGAGCACGGGTTTCTTTGATGGATTTTCCAATAGGTAACCCCAGGTAAATTAGGGAATCCAGTGGCTTCACATGAACACTTCCCAGCCGTACTGTTACGTCCGGGTCAGATTTCCAGTTGAAAAGTACGACTTGGGATTTATCTGCATTGAAATGCATTCCAACGTGCCCATATTCTGTGCTAAGAATATCGAAATTTTCCTCTAAACGAGTAACAGTACGGCTGGGGTTAAGAATATCATCAGCATATCCTATCAGGCTAACATCAATACCCCGAACAATACATGCAGGTTTAATTTTACTAGATGGCCGTTAAAGCGTTCAAGCAACCAGCGAGCGAGAATAAAGATTAGCCAGTATCGAGGACTAACAAGTGAAAACATTGGAGCCTTTCTTTACGTCATTATGCACTTTGCACAACTAAATTAGAGGGAGGGAACAAACGTCAAAGCATCCGCCTGCGTTCAAAGCATTGGTAACCATAAAGGACACCTGAACAATGAAACCATACTTGAACACACCATGGAGAATTCATTTACAGACATGGCCACCAAGACAACAAGACCAAAGGTTTCGATGGGATCCCAAAAATTCAATATCTGATCCAGACAACTGGGTCTTGTCTTAGCCAGATCCAGTCTTCGCCAGACTCCTTGAACATTTTTACAATTAAAATTCAGAAACAGATTAAGGCCAAATAGCTAATCACCTGAGAAAACCAAGTCCAGATTTGGATTCAGCATGTGTGTTTACCCCTATAAGTCATATCTGTTTTGACGAAAACTTCCTGCCACTTCTGCCAATTTCCCGGTTCCGGCCGAACTCCAGAACTACTTGTCCGGCGAAAAAAGAAAGCTCAAACACGAAATCAGGGTATCTTCTTTCCCCAGTAATGAACATCTAATCAACTTCAAATAGAAATTTAGCTTATAAAAAATTTTCCGATTCCAGCCGGATTCCGGTCGAACTATATGTCCGGGTAAAATACGATTGTCATACAGGGGCTCAGCATCTCTTCTTACCCCTAAATCGCTTATCTAATCAACTAGAAATAAAACTTTGACTTCCAAAAGTTTTCCGGTTTTGGCCGGATTCCGGACGAACTACATGTCCGGGTAGAAACTTGTTTTCACATAAGTGTTCAGCATGCCTTCTTGCCCTAAATCTAACATCTAATCAACTACAAATAAAACTTTTAATTTCGACAAACTTTCTGGTTTGGGCCGAATTCCGGTCGAAATACTTGTCCGTCGAGAAAATAGTTTTCACCATCGTCTTCAGCATGTCTTCCTAGCTCTAAATCGAACATTTAATCAACTTCAAATAAAACTTTTACTTTCAACAAACTTTCCGGTTTGGGCCGGATTCCGGGCGAAATACTTGTCTGTCGAGAGAATAATTTTCACACCATCGTCTTCAGCATGTCTTCCTACCCCTAAATCGAACATCTAATCAATTTCAAATAAAACTTTTACTTTCAACAAACTTTCCGGTTTGGGCCGGATTCCGGGCGAAATACTTGTCCGTCGAGAAAATAATTTTCACCATCGTCTTCAGCATGTCTTCCTACCCCTAAATCGAACATCTAATCAACTTCAAATAAAACTTTTACTTTCAACAAACTTTCCGGTTTTGGCCGGATTCCGGGCGAACTACTTGTCCGATGACAAAATGGTTTTCACCATCGTGTTCAGCATGTCTTCTTATCCCATAATCGACTATCACATTAGCTGTTTAAAAATATTTTGTTTGTCCCTTAATTTAAATCCCCTCCCCCACCCCTAAATGTAGAGCTACAAAGCCCATCTAGGAACTTGACTGGTCCGACGACTCAACCAACCCTCACACCAAGTTTCATCAAAATATCTCATTCCCTTCGAGAGTTATCGTGCTTACAGACGGACGGACAGACGGACGGACGGACGGACAGACGGACGGACGGACAGACGGACAACTTTTGCGATGTCATAGGTATCCCTCCACTTACGTTTTGGGATCCCAATAAAAGGAACAAATGATTAAATTAGTGTATGGTCGAGGGAGGCATTTCGGTTTTGCAGATATCCAAATAATTTCATCGCAATCATGGAGACCTGGTACATGGATAAGGGTAGGAGATAAAAATTCCTTGGCCAAAATCATAACGCCCCCTCCTTTTTTCCCAAGTGGATGATTAGCCGGTTCGAAGTTTAATAAACTCCTGAAAACCTGTCATTTTAAGGAAACTTTGATTTTGTGCCTGGACTTCAGTAACTGCAATTATATCAATATGGTTAAGTTTTGCTGTTGATTCTAGCTCAACCAACTTTTCAAAATTCAGACTCTCAGCATTCGTAAGGAGAAATTCGTAAGGAGAAACTGTAACGATTTTGATCAAACTCTTTAACAACTGATTTCTTTAAAGTAGCCTTATTCTGGGATAAATTAGAGGGGGGCATAAATATTAACGTTAATACTGGGAGGGGGGGGGGGGGTAACATCACCTAGAAGAGAATAATTATCACGAGGGCTAGGATCAGAAGGCTTGTCAGCAGGGACGGGCACACCAACTTGGACATAAAGACTACCAAATCGATTTTGAAGTGGGAAAGGAGCAGATTCAGGAGTAACAAGACCAAAGGTTTCGATGGGATCCCAAAAATTCAATATCTGATCCAGACAACTGGGTCTTGTCTTGGCCAGATCCAGTCTTCGCCAGACTCCTTGAACATTTTTACAATTAAAATTCAGAAACAGATTAAGGCCAAATAGCTAATCACCTGAGAAAACCAAGTTCAGATTTGGATTCAGCATGTGTGTTTACCCCTATAAGTCATATCTGTTTTGACGAAAACTTCCTGCCACTTCTGCCAATTTCCCGGTTCCGGCCGAACTCCAGAACTACTTGTCCGGCGAAAAAAGAAAGCTCAAACACGAAATCAGGGTATCTTCTTTCCCCGGTAATGAACATCTAATCTACTTCAAATAGAAATTTAGCTTATAACAAATTTTCCGATTCCAGCCGGATTCCGGTCGAACTATATGTCCGGGTAAAATACGATTGTCACACAGGGACTCAGCATCTCTTCTTAGCCCTAAATCGCGTATCTAATCAACTAGAAATAAAACTTTGACTTCCAACAGTTTTCCGGTTTTGGCCGGATTCCGGACGAACTACATGTCCGGGTAGAAACTTGTTTTCACATAAGTGTTCAGCATGTCTTCTTGCCCTAAATCGAACATCTAATCAACTCCAAATAAAACTTTTAATTTTGACAAACTTTCCGGTTTGGGCCGGATTCCGGTCGAAATACTTGTCCGTCGAGAAAATAGCTTTCACCGTCGTCTTCAGCATGTCTCCCTACCTCTAAATCGAACATTTAATCAACTTCAAATAAAACTTTTACTTTCAACAAACTTTCCGGTTTGGGCCGGATTCGGGGAGAAATACTTGTGCATCGAGAAAATAGTGTTCACCATCGTCTTCAGCATGTCTTCTTACCCCTAAATCTAACATCTAATCAATTTCAAATAAAACTTTTACTTTCAACAAACTTTCCGGTTTGGGCCGGATTCCGGGCGAAATACTTGTCCGTCGAGAAAATAATTTTCACCATCGTCTTCAGCATGTCTTCCTACCCCTAAATCGAACATCTAATCAACTTCAAATAAAACTTTTACTTTCAACAAACTTTCCGGTTTGGGCCGGATTCCGGGCGAACTACTTGTCCGATGACAAAACGGTTTTCACCACCGTGTTCAGCATGTCTTCTTACCCCATAATCAACTATCACATTAGCTGTTTCAAAATATTTTGTTTGTCCCTTAATTTGAATCCCCTCCCCCACCCCTAAATGTAGAGCTACAAAGCCCGTCTACGAACTTGACTGGTCCGACGACCCAACGAACCCTCACACCAAGTTTCATCAAAATATCTCATTCCCTTCGAGAGTTATCGTGGTTACAGACGGACGGACAGACGGACGGACAGACGGACAACTTTTGCGATGTCATAGGTATCCCTCCACTTACGTTTTGGGATCCCAAAAAGCGCAATTCATTCAAACCTTGTACAGCGCTCGGATCGTATTGAAATTTCTTCTAGATATACGTTTGGGCTTAACTGGTTAAAAAACAAGACCAAAGGTTTCGATGGGATCCCAAAAATTCAATATCTGATCCAGACAACTGGGTCTTGTCTTAGCCAGATCCAGTCTTCGCCAGAATCCTTGAACATTTTTACAATTAAAATTCAGAAACAGATTAAGGCCAAATAGCTAATCACCTGAGAAAACCAACTTCAGATTTGGATTCAGCATGTGTGTTTACCCCTATAAGTCATATCTGTTTTGACGAAAACTTCCTGCCACTTCTGCCAATTTCCCGGTTCCGGCCGAACTCCAGAACTACTTGTCCGGCGAAAAAAGAAAGCTCAAAGACGAAATCAGGGTATCTTCTTTCCCCAGTAATGAACATCTAATCAACTTCAAATAGAAATTTAGCTTATAACAAATTTTCCGATTCCAGCCGGATTTCGGTCGAACTATATGTCCGGGTAAAATACGATTGTCACACACGGACTCAGCATCTCTTCTTACCCCTAAATCGCTTATCTAATCAACTAGAAATAAAACTTTGACTTCCAACAGTTTTCCGGTTTTGGCCGGATTCCGGACGAACGACATGTCCGGGTAGAAACTTGTTTTCACATAAGTGTTCAGCATGTCTTCTTGCCCTAAATCGAACATCTAATCAACTCCAAATTAAACTTTTAATTTTGACAAACTTTCCGGTTTGGGCCGGATTCCGGTCGAAATACTTGTCCGTCGAGAAAATAGTTTTCACCATCGTCTTCAGCATGTCTCCCTACCTCTAAATCGAACATTTAATCAACTTCAAATAAAACTTTTACTTTCAACAAACTTTCCGGTTTGGGCCGGATTCCGGGCGAAATACTTGTCCATCGAGAAAATAGTTTTCACCATCGTCTTCAGCATGTCTTCCTACCCCTAAATCGAACATCTAATCAATTTCAAATAAAACTTTTACTTTCAACAAACTTTCCGGTTTGGGCCGGATTCCGGGCGAAATACTTGTCCGTCGAGAAAATAATTTTCACCATCGTCTTCAGCATGTTTTCCTACCCCTAAATCGAACATCTAATCAACTTCAAATAAAACTTTTACTTTCAACAAACTTTCCGGTTTTGGCCGGATTCCGGGCGAACTACCTGTCCGATGACAAAATGGTTTTCACCATCGTGTTCAGCATGTCTTCTTACACCATAATCGACTATCACATTAGCTGTTTCAAAATATTTTGTCTGTCCCTTAATTTCAATCCCCTCCCCCACCCCTAAATGTAGAGCTACAAAGCCCATCTACGAACTTGACTGGTCCGACGACCCAACGAACCTTCTCACCAAGTTTCATCAAAATATCTCATTCCCTTCGAGAGTTATCGTGCTTACAGACGGACGGACGGACGGACGGACGGACGGACGGACGGACGGACAGACGGACAGACGGACGGACGGACAGACAGACAACTTTTGCGATGTCATAGGTATCCCTCCACTTACGTTTTGGGATCCCAAAAATCCAGAAGAAGGGTTGATTGGAGACATTTGTTCATTTCTAAAATGTTCGGGACCTAAATAAGGACAGATGCAAAATGGAGCAAAAATCATAGCTTGGAAACACTATTTCGTATTTTGATTGGGTTTTCTGCAGGCAATGTTAACGGAAGTCATACGGATAGGGATGATACTTGGTACTCTTCATTAAAATGTCCTTTAAAAGACACCTCGTACTTGTTAATTCATTATTCTTCATAGTAGTTCCATGCATTCTCGTTCCCCAGATTCCACACTTCACGAGTGTATCCTATCTCTTCATTAGCATTACACTGATTATCACGATTGCCACGTTTGTTCTCTTTACGCGACGCATAAGTCTCGTCGTCATTATTTTCGAGGTGCTTATTCGTCAGAAGAGAAGACCGGTTATGCAAATTTCGCCAATTCTGTCACCCAAGACAAGGGACATGGGAAGAGGCGTGTATCTTGGGTGTGTGTATCTTATCTCCTCTTTGAGCATTACACTGATTTTCACGCCCGCCAAGTTTTCTTTACGTGACGTATATCAGGCTTCGATCTTTGTTCCAGAGAAGCTTATACGGGTTATGCAAATTTGGCCAAGTTTGTCACCCGAGGCAAGGGACACGGAAAGAGGCAAAAAGCAGCCGAAGCCTTGTGTTAGCATATCGTTATCGTTATAGCTATGTTCTGGCAAAATTAAGACTATAATCTACACTCTAAAATACCAACAAAACAATAAACAGACAAACAATTAACCAGCTTCAGGTTCGTATAGCTGCAGCCAGATAGGCAGAGACAAACGGAGTACCGCACAAGAAACAACGCGAACATCTGCATTTTCCGAAGAAACGAGTCGGTCACGTAATGATACATTGCAAGAATGTTGAAGCTGTGCGAATTTTGTACTTTGAAATCATCGAAGACTATAGACGTATTCTCGCCGTTCCCCGAGGACTCCTCGGGGAATCGAAGGGAACGGCGAGAATAGAGGGAGTCGCTCCATTCGGACTCCACCTACGGTACGGAAAACAACGAGAACTCTGTGAATGCTTCTAAAATGGATTTGTTCGAAAGCCATACCGCCAAACGCGGACGCTAAATTCACAACCCTGTTGTCAATTGGTTTTTGTTCCTACTGGAGTTCTTTCTTCTTTTCTAGAATGGAGAGAGATCTACCTGGCAGAGGTGATCAGTTCGGAGTCGAGCTACGGGAAAGATTGAAGTGGGATATCCGAGAAGCCATGATTGGAGCTGAATCCTACATTCCCAAGCACGTCGTCATTGCAACCTGGAAAAACGTCACATTTGCCGGTGGTCTGAACCAGGCGATTCAACAGGTTAGTCTCTGAAAATGCACTCGAACTGCTTATTAATGTGAATCGCTTCAAAGACCCAACTGGTGCGAGATGCGGAAACAATGATCTCCGGTTTACGTGTTGTTAATGCTTGCATTAAGGACCACTAGGCTCGATACGAAATTTCGTCTATTATCGATTGAAGCATTGGTGAAAACCTAGAGCTCGCGTTACCCTGATTAGCACAGCTACGTTAAATGAGTTACGGTTTTCCATAGCCGTGACGGTGCTGCACCACTGTCTCAAGCCCGGGCCCCACTACAGTCATACCTGGTAGTAGAGCTAGTAATAAGACCCTTTTACGGTCGAAATTGGGAAGAAAAGACGCTGAAACGTAAGATAGTCTAGGTGGAAAGATCCATCTCCGCCACTTTTTAAACGTATCTTTGGACCAGTCACAGACCACAATCAGTACACAGTAGTGACGATGGTGTAATATCTCTTGATTTTTTTGGTTCCAAGTGTAACCGGGATGAAACGTAAAGAGTGGGGATTATCAAATTAACGAACCAAATTACGTACATATGTGACTGAATGTGGCCGGGGCATCAGAAAATTCACATTTTTTCCGGCTCCACCGTAGAAGTGCAAAGCGATGTTTGGTCTGTCAACCAGGTTCCAAGCAGCGGACGATGGCATTTTTTGCATAGTTACTGAAAAGGGCCTTCCAGAAGCAGGATGTTTCGATGATTCCCCCCCCCCCATAAGTTTGTAAAACAGAACTGTAGTTCCCGGACGGAAACGCAAGCGTCATGAAACACACCGTTGAAAATGAAAATCCTGAAACGATGAGTTTCTACGCCGAAACCCAGCGTCATTTTGTAGAATAGCAGTCTTTCTGAGCCAGGGAAACGAGTCCTTATAAATACGCCCTTCGAACTACGTGATCATCGAAATAAATACTTAAAAGTGATATGGTTTGCTAATCAGTTTCGGAACCAGCGTTACGTCTGCCTATCACTGACTAATCAACGAATCAGCCAATGAAGTTCACATGTTCTCTCTTGTATAGACCAACACCTTCCAAGCCGTCATCACTACCGACGAAGTCCGCACTTTCGCGATGTTTAACTACGCACACATGGACTGGACTACACACACAGAAGCGGGAGGTGACACATTGACAGGCCAAGGTGGTGTGCCGGCTTACGTCGGCTTCAACGCTGGTAACGGCACCAGGTCCTTCGAGTACAGGCCTTATTCTCAGGATATGAGAATTCGCGATTTACCGTGGAAGGGTTGGGCTAACGACAAGCCGGGTCGTCACGTGTTTAGGATTGACGAGAAGGTGTACTCCGGAAACTGCTTCGACGATGAATGTAAGTAAAGGAAATTTTCTGTCTAAGAGGACAGCTTAAGCGTGGCCTAGGCGGACTGGTACATTCTAAAAGTTGTTACTGACGAGGTACCTTGAATAATGGCGTACATAGGGGGGGGGGGTAGGTTTCCCCCTACGCTCCCTCTTAATTGTAAATTTTTTGAAAAACGGGGCTAAAAACATTAAAATTTCTTTCTAATGTGAACAAGACCTCGGACATGTCATTAAAAAAAAGGAATTCTAAAAATAAACCAGACTAATATTTTTTTCTGAAAATGCCATCGCAGAAAGGAAATGAAATATGTACTGTTCGTCTTAGATATTCGTTGACTGAAATGGGGGAAATTAAGTAAGCAATGGTCTCCTACTAAATGGATGAACGAGCTCTTCCTCATAGCACTTATCAACTGGCATATGAAGCTCTTGAAGAAAATAATAGGGACAGTTATTTGGCTACTAGATTGCACTTTCTTGGTCCTATTCTACAGCATTCAGATTATTTGTCCGTAGCCCAACTCGAGTATCATCATCGCTACCAGACAAAGGAAATTAACGTGGTGATCCCCACCTCCTCTTACTTTGTGATCTTCCATTGGAATGATCCCGGTATTAGTGTCTAACAATTGACTTCCTTTTATTTTCTCTACGCTTTCTGATTCCTTTCAGCTTTTCCTCTGTCTTTTGGTCAATGTAAGTGTCAAAAGTTTTGTTACTTCTTCTAGCCGTGTATAAGTCAGCGCCGCTCATTTTCGCTCCAGAAAGTGGCAATATGATGGGTGGTATTATGGTCAACGTCACTGGTCCGTGCTTCTCACCAGACCGCCGCATCATGTGCCGTTTTGACACACAGGAAGTTGTCGGCAAATACGTTGGACCTAATAGAGCTGTTTGTGTCATGCCGCGTGTTTTCGCAGCGGGTTACATCGACCTGGCTTTGTCCATCGATGGTGGCCAGTATGCTTGGAAGGGACGATTTTATGTCGGTAAGCGTGGTTTTGCATACGTTTTATTGCTAGGTCATATAAACTGCGTCAACTCATTCCATGGAGCGGATCGATGGTTCCTTTATATTGTCTCCCCGTCTAGGCGTAATTTTGATTATTCTGGTTTCCGTAGCTGAGAAGACAATGTGTCGAGGACGAGGACGTTATTACCTGTAAAGTACTTGTTCGTACCTGACAGGTTGCAGAGGTAATCCATGAAACCTCTAAACTAAAATAATAAAAGGAAAGGCGTATGCTCGCCCTTCCCCGAGGACTCTACTTGAGGTGTCCCCGCGTTTTTTTTTGTCCCGGGGTCTCACTCCCCGTATTCTCGCGAGTCCCCATGGACGGAGAATGCTCCGATTATCATCACCATCATTAAAAAGGACTCCCTTTCATATTCGGAGGGGAATCAATTTTTGCTGGTGTTGGTGCAACGTAAAATTGATAAAAAAGAATCAGACTAAACAAAACCAAAAATAAGTGGATCCAGACTAATTTCGTCAACTGTTTATTTTTTGTTCGAACGAAATCCATTTTAGAAGCATTCCCCGTGTTCTCGTTGTGTTCCGTAGGCGGAGTCCGCGTGGAATGACTCCCTCTATTCTCGCTGTTCCCTTTGATTACCCAAGGAGTCCTTGGGGAACGGCGAGAATACGCCTTAAGAGAACCTTCTAAGAATTTAGTTTGGTATCGTAACAAAGTCAAGAGTGACTTCACCGCCTCAAATTGGTCTTGAATAAAGCGCAGCCTTGTCGCATGGAACGCTAGACTCTACGCAGTGAAAACTAATGAGTACTATCCTAAAACCAAATTTTAGACATTTCTCTTCACTACATTATATTGAGTTTTAGATTCAGGGTTACATATGCAACCTGTCAGGTGTCAATACGTAATTTAAGTTCAAAACTGCAGCCCTGTGACAAAAACGATTGGTTTATGCAACTGGATCGACTAGAAAGAGGCATGGCGCGGCACGACGCAGGAGGCACGCGTAATAAAAGGAGATTAGCTAGTAGTGGAAGTAGACAAGTAAATGAGAGTTCGTAACTCCAGAGCCTAAAAGAACGGACGTTAGAACACTGTTCATACCTCTCACTTTGAAGCCTAAGTTGGCCCTTTTGGTTTTCGTGCCTCTTTTTACCACTCATGCCTCCTACACTATCTCGTACAGTGCCCTGCTTCTTTTTAGTCGATCCCTTACAAAACATGCCGTCTCAGCGCAGAACGCCCGGCCTAACGCTGCTTTTCGCCACTTCTTTGAGAGACGGCTCCTCATAATTAGCTGGTCCTATCTGAGTTGTACAAGCGTTTGCGATCAAATCCTTGTATGAACTAGTTGCGTTATCAGTAAGTAACAATCAGATAAGAGAATTCCTAATATCGGTCCTGGGTGCAAACATCACACAATATTCAACGATATTTTCCGCCAAAAAAAGAGAGGATGTGGTCTGAAATGAAAAGTATCGATACTCAAAAACTGTCCTGGCTAATATGTTGATTAGTTCAAAGGGAATTCCTTCTGATTTTAGCCAATCAAAATAACCGCAATGTCTCCATTTCAGTTCCGCTTTGTACGAAATAATAAAAAATAATGCACGCCTCGTACATTTGCTTTTTCTGTGTATTATCCTTCCAGTTTCCTTCTGCACTCGGAACTGGATGCGTCTTAATTTTCTTTTTTTATTACAACTGAAAACAAATTTTAAGAACATAAACATACACAAATAAATAAGAATTTACTACTTCAAAATTTAAACGATAAATGTCTACTTTTCAACCTACAATTCATAAAATAAATCTTAATTCACATTAGTTATAGTTAAAAAAAAAAAAATATCTACTTATTTGTCACTGTCCTCCAAGATTCTATCTTGACCCCCTAAACACACAAACATCTAAATCTAAACTAATTTACTGGAAAAAGTAATTATACAAAAAAATCGCGCCCACAACTGCAAGAGCCTGCTCCATTCTTTTCCCCTTCTCTTATACATTTGTATTCATATCTTGTATTATTTAAACACTTTCTTTCTAGAAACTCCTGTCTTGGCCCCAGAGATGGTTTGGTTCCAGGAGCCAAACTTCCATGACCTGAGACCAGAAACTTTGAGGATTCGTTGGGACAAACACAACTTGACTATGGATGAGCAATCAAAAGTCAGTCTATCCCTCTGGGGATATAAGGAGACAACTTTGAACCCGGAATTGGCCTATATTGATCTTCTTGCTGTAAGTATTCTGTATGACTTCCTGAAGTGCGCTTTAGCGATGTTTGATAGGATCTTCTGTCCCAACAGTACTTCAACCACGCCAATTTTTCAAGGACGGTTCGAGAAGAGTTTGATACTCTCTTTTGAAGGCGTTTTGATACCGAAGTATTGAATTATTGTGGAAGTATTAGGCTCTATGACTTGTTGGTTGAAAATATCTGTTGCCTGACGATAAACCACTTACCGGATTGTGACCGGCTTTGAATTTAGGGTTCATTATCGATTGATTGACTGTTCTTGCTAAAGTTGATACCTCCTCTTTTCGTTGATGAGATTGAAACAAAAAACAAAGCTCCGGTCGTTGAAAGTTTTGGAAAGGAAAAAGAATTGAACTAGAACTGACTTCCATTCTTCTTGTTTCTCGTAGGCTTGCGGATGTTTTGTAGCCTTTTGACTGTTTTATATTCTGATTCGTCAGGCTTAAAAGCTCTGATGCTCTCTGTGCCCTAACTGTCTAGACTACGTCCCAGGGTCAACTAATTCAACTGACTTGTGGGGCCGTTTTATCTCGTTTTTCACATTCCCAGCTTCTGGCGCTGGAAACCCACTACTTAATTTTCTCATCACAGTCTATATTTTTCATCTTGGTGGTGACTTCACATTATTGGAAAATCCGAGCGTCTTTACGCTTGTTTGCCTTCGAAAAAAATCTTCTACAGCCAAAAAACGATTTAAAGTGCTCAGATTTTACGCAGAGTTGTTCGTACTTACATCCACGAAGACATTAGCCGGTCGTTGTGTTTTTGTTGTCTAATCCTTTTTCTCATCACAGGAGATTAGCAATAACGGTGACATCACAATCAATACAGCCGACTTCCGTGGCAAAGACAGTGGAGCGTATCTAAGAGGATTTGAAGTTGGCTTCCTTCGTCTCAATCTGACCGTCCCGGAACCAACCCTGGGCCTGTCTCCGTAAGCTATTCATTGATCTTTAAGTCTGGTTTCGCCTTCCGAGAGCATATTTTGTCATCACTACACTATCAGAAGTGTCATAAAAGATAACACAAGGGTGCGCGGTTTGGGAGGTAATCTGTTGTGCTTTTGAAAACGCTATGAATTAAATCTTATGCATAACAAGCATTGCCAGGAAAAGCCGAAACATCGCCGAAAAAGCATCCGCTGACTTTTCCGATATATCGACAAACCCAAAAAATCAGCCAATGCAATGCTTGTCGTGCATAATATTTATTGCATAGCCCAACGTTTTCAAATTCACAACAGATTGCATCCCAAGTGTTGTCTGTCGAAACTTCGCATCCTTGACTTATCTGTTGCTAAACTTCTGACAGTAGTTGCGTTTTGCAGATACCACGGTATATGTTACCACGGTAACTGGATCTGCAATTAGCCGTTTTTGCAGTAACCCTGGTATCTGATACTAAGGTTAGATAAAATTCTATGCTCTATTGTTGGTGATGATGAAAGTGAGATGACTTTTCTAGATACCAGGGTAACTGTAAGGACGCCTTTTGACCGTGGTATCAGATACTACGGTAACTGCGAAAACGACTTTAGACAGAGTTATCTGCAAAAACGCAACTACTGTATTTTACGCAGCTCGTTTCACCGTCGTTAAAGCTCTGGGTGGAAGATCTCGAAAGAAGAATCTCGATCTTTAGCGTTTCGGCACCTGACAGGTGGCATATGCAATAACTTAAATCGGGAAATTCAAATAACAGAACAAGATAAGTTTAAGCCTCGTTGTTTTCTGGGGTTTTTTTTCAACTTTTATTTCAGGACTTAATTAACTAATTTGTTATGTTGGTATCATTTGTGCAAATAATTCATATTTCTTCCACTTCTTCTCGTAACAAACTTCGAAGATCTCTTCTAGACCGAAGCTATTTGGCTGAATCGATCGGCAGCTTTACTATCCTGTCACGCGGGTTAAATGGACTGAAATGTCGTACTACTATGCCGGGGCAACATTTTTTTAATTTATCTTCGTTAAGTTATTACGTTTTATGGATTCAAGTGAGTACATATGTAACCTATCAGGTGCTTTAAGCTCCATGTGCGACCGAATCGACGTAATTTTTCCATAAGTCCTATACTCCGCGTTATGATGTCGTTGCGTATCCCTGAACCAGAACACTATCGGAAGTTTAATTATCTGAGAGGGCTCTTATGGAGTTTCAATCTTATTGTACTTGTTAAACAACGCTGTTGTTACGGCGAACGAATCTTCTGAACGATTATTATAGCGTCAGTACAGAAAACAGGTTTTCTTTTAGCAATTGTTGTCTGTGAAAGCAAATAAGAAATATCGTTCAAATATTCTTTTGAAGTGCTGAATTTAGTCACATAAGATTCGAGTGAATCATTTATCTGTTTTCAGCATACTTTGGAGTCGCCCGATCCCACTCGGCTGGTACTTCTCTGACCAATGGCAGCGTTATGATGGTGCAGACTGGGCGCAAAAGAAATGCCAGGCGTGGTACGAGAAAGATCGAAAGATGAGATACTTCGCTAACGAAATTCCGATGTGTCCATGTATTCTTGACCAGGCAACTGGTGACAAGGGTCGGTACCTTCCGGACTTTGAGTGTGACAAGGAGGGCAACGCTGCCTGTTTCTACCATAAAGGAGCTTCCATGTGCTTTAGGACCGGAACGCCAAAGTGAGTACTGAACTTATCCACCTAAGAATCTTGGGTTCCATCTGTCGGTTTTGTAATTTTTCGAGTTTGCAAAGGCCGCAAGTTGTCTGGAACTCAAAAAGTTCAATTTTTTGGTGGAGTTGATTTTTTTCTCAACATTCTTCATTATGTTTAAGAGTTGGTTCGTGTAGATTAACACAATTCCCTTTTAAAACAGAATTTACTCCAACGATTGAAATATTGAAAATCTGAAATAAACACCAGCGTCTTCATTCACTATGATTCGTCATACGATCTGAACTAGAGCTGGAATCCCACATGTGTAAAGTTGAATGACACCTAGCCGGTCGAACTTGGTTACTTAAAGCTGGCATATAAAAATGCTAGTTTTAGCTCAAACATTGTGACTACCGTCCCTGCAGCCTAAATCAAATTTGTATTCCTTTTCTAGCTTTTAGCTATTCGGAGTAAACTTGATTGATTGAAAAAAAATAAAAAAAATCAATGTTCAAAATCACAAGAGAGACCACTAGGTAATAAGATTATTGGAAGATACTCACGAAATTTCAGCTAAACTCAGAAATTAAGATTATAATAAATTCAGTAATTAACAGAGCCTCAACCTGCCGTATTGAGCAGAAAGCTTTCTAATATCAATGCAAGCCAAGTGCCACCGTTTCACGGTCTTGAATGTGTTTATTTTTCGTAGTTTATGTTTTTCTTTTCTCTTTTTTCTTGAACCTACTCTGCTATTTACCTTTGTTGTTACTAGTGGGTAAGAAAATAATTAATGATAATAACTCCACCGCTCCGGAACTACGTAGTGAAATCAGATACGTTATGAAATCAAATGTTTCTTTATCCTTCAAACAAACAACAAAATCAATGCATTTTTATGATTTTTCTCTTCAGTCAACTTCTCTTCACTGTAGATCCTCTTTCCAACAGCTTTCACAAAATTTAATTTAACTTCGTAGAGTTTGAGCGGCAGATATTTTAGTCGTCGCGCGTCTTTATCCTGGCAAACCAAGCCAAGCTATTAGCGTCAACTGCAAGAAAGAGTGAAGAATTGTTAGTGTCAACTGCAAGATAAAGTGAAGAGTTGTTAGCGGCAACTTGTAACTGGAAGTTCCAGAGCAACAAAATAATAACTTCACTAAATTGCCACAATATATTTGTTTTAAATGTATAGGTTAAAAATTAAGACAAAAAATACTTCAAAGATCGTAAGAAAAATAAGCAACTAATTGTCACATTTTTTTAAAGTGAAATTATCCAAATGTCCTGTGAGGGATTGGGCTAAGTTTTCTATGGACTTTTTTTCTCAAGACCAACAGCAGCCCTTCAACAAAAGGAAAATAAGAAAGGAAAATGCGATAGTTCTGGGCAGGTAAACAGAATGTTTATATTACATCTTTAATTACTGCACAGTTGAAGGACTCGACTCTAGACGCTTCAGCTTACAATTCTTCCAGTATCGACGGCGCGGGCCAGCAGTGCTGCTACGATATTGAAGGCAAGCTCATGATGACTGCCGATAACAAGTGGGGTGGCAATCCTCAGCGTGTTCACAACCTGGGTCTGGTCCCATGGAACGAACAGTCCAAGGTTCCTAGCCTGTCCCATTGGTACCACGACAAGATTCCGTTTTACACTTGCTGTCTCTGGCAACCTGAAGGATCAGATGGTTGCGGAGTCTACCGCTTTGAAAGAAGAGCGTCGCAGGATTGCGTCGGCTACCAGCCACCTGGTGCAGGTAAACGTTTTATCCTATTCTGGTTGAACCGCAACTTTGGCTTCCAACCTCCTTTTTCCCCGAATGAGGCATTCATTATCGTGCCGCCTCGGTGGATTTCTTGTGTGCAATGGAATTACATAATCGAAAGTGAAAAACAAAATCACCTGCACTTCCGTCTGGTTGATTCTTCCGTCCCTTGCCGTCCGATTGCGCACTGTAGCCTACTCAAGTTCTAATATATGATTATTTTAGCTGCCGTTTTCGGTGATCCTCACTTTTACACCTTCGACAATCTGACGTACACCTTCAACGGCAAGGGAGAGTTTGTCCTTGTGCGTGCCAACTCAAACCGACACAAGCTTGATGTCCAAGGCCGCTTCGAAGCTGTTGAAACCAACATGTACGGGAGTGCCCGGGCTACTGTCCTTACTGCCATCTCAGGTTAGTAGAAAGTTGGCATTCTTGAATCTACCGACATCGCCACCTTTTGGTGTTTGGGAACTCGATAGAAAACTCGGAACTTGACTTAGATGCAAGCTACGGTAAAAGGTAAGGCAAGGTATCAGCCTAGCCCATACAGAGCCTTGTTTTTGTTACAATAGCGCCGCCGCATCGCAGCTGCAGCACTTCTTTGCTTTTGCACAAGATGCGTCTTTGGATTCACTGTCTGCAAGATTTCTTCCTGGTTGAAGCAGCATCTTGCAGGGAAGCACGGACTTGGTCGGTATGCAAGTCCGCGATTCGAGAAGCGCTGCCGTCTTCCTCGAAAGCACTGCAGTGCAAAATCGAATGTAAACAGAATCAGCGGCCGAGAAGTGGACCTGCAGCGTGCAACTAGAACGAGGCTTAGGCCTAACTGGTGGTGCTGATCTCCGATTCTCTGCCCTTAGCCAGAAGTGCAGTGGGGGGTAGGGGGCTAGCCATCTTGGTGCTTTCGTATTTCCTTCCTCGAAACTACGACACGACAATAAAGAAAAAGAGAAAACACGACCATGGAAAGAAAGACGAAACCAAAGGGAAGAAAGAAATTGAAACAGGAAAATGAAGAGGGGGGCAATCTCTTCCCAATCTCAAGGTATATTCAAACAATGTTTACAACGGATACATCAGCTACGATTCTTCATCAGCGATATTTCGGCCCTTCTTGGCTACGGTCCTCGTCAGGCTGTCAATCCTCTGGGTTAAGGTCGGGGAAGGAAACAAACCAAGGTATATACTGAGATTGACTGAGTATAAATGTAGAAGGATATTTAAAACAAGACCAAAGGTTTCGATGGTATCCCAAATGTTGGTTAATTATTGAACTAATTGACCCAGACAAGCGAATCTTTTAGATTTCTCGTCTCCGCCAAACCCATTTAACAAAACCCCTTAAACCCCTTATATAACCTATAACCGAGTTCAAAATTATGATTCAGCATGCATGTTTACTACAACACCTCTTCTCTAATCGACTTCAGACCAATTTGACAACTTGAC
The DNA here is from genome assembly GCA_023053575.1 of Branchinecta lynchi. Classification (NCBI taxonomy): domain Eukaryota; kingdom Metazoa; phylum Arthropoda; class Branchiopoda; order Anostraca; family Branchinectidae; genus Branchinecta; species Branchinecta lynchi. The sequence continues at coordinate 21,215,902 of JAKZAP010000004.1, read as the reverse complement.
CAAATTCCTCCTTTTAGCAGTAGGACAGCCTACTCTAGGAGAACTGCATGCAGAACACAAGAGCTGGTGAAATTGAGAAGCGAACTTTTTGATCCAAATTTCCGGTATTTTGCAAATTTTGCCAGCTTCTCCGTCAAGATAAAGTTCCTTGTCTCCGTACCCCGATATTGAATCTCTAATCGATCTATACTATGTTCGAAAGCTGCAACAGCATGTCTCCCTCATTCTATTTCGACTATATCATTTGGTTTTAAAATTTCACGCTAAATTTCCGGTTGTGGCAGCATTCCGGGCCAACTATTTGTCCGGAAAGAAAATAATTTGCATGTTCGGATTCAGCATATCTATACTTACCCCTGAATCAAACATCTAATCAACTTCAGATTAAACTTTATTTTCACAAATTCTCCAGTTTTGCCGGATTCCGGGTGAACCCCTTCGGCAAGAAAATAAATTTCATATTAGGGTTCAGCATGTCTTCTTACCCCTAAATTGACTATCTAATTAGCTTTTAGTAGAATTTCTTTATATTTCTTTTTGCCCCTTAATTTGAAACCCCTCCCACACCCCTAATTGTAGGGCTACAGAGCCCTTCTTCGAACTTGACCTGTACTTTGACCCAAAGAGTCCTCCTGCCAAGTTTAATAAAATATCTCGACCCCTTCGAAAGTTATCTTGCTAACAGAAGGGCAGACGGACGGACGGACAAACGGACAAGTTTTTCGAAATCACAGATATCCCGCCACTTACGTCTTCGGATCCCAAAAAACAGTGTTAGTGTGTTCTTGTTCGATCTTGTTACATCTAACAAGGGTCGTGGATGCTGAAGATGATCTCAGATGTTGTTCTATATTTACAGCTCAAGAGAACTCTTCTGTGCCTGTCGAAGTGCGCATTCGAGCTCCCTACGCACAGTGGAGATATCGCTTGGATGTCTTCGTTGACTATCAGCCTGTATACTTCGACTCTCACAACAGACGTGTCCAGAACTTCAAAGGTAAGTCCGTTGCATCCTGTTTGACTCACAGAAGACGGACCGCAGATGTCTTTGGGTGTGGGCCTGTGAAACCTCTGGCTGCGACTAGCGATCAGCTGGTCGCAATAATCTCACTGGTCTGCTGTATAGTTTCTTCGCCGTCTGTTTTCTCTATTCGTAGGGTTGTCTGTGATAGATGGCAAACATTAGAACTCTTGTTGAAGCAGTAGAGCGTATTTTCCAAGCCCGAGTTCTTTACATATTTTTCGTTCAGCAGCAAAAACGATTGTAAATTACGTCGATCTATGAAAAAGCTCTAATTTAAGAAATATGCTAGGGATTTTTGTGTAAACACACTAAGAACGACCACTGCATCTTGCGCTTTAGACTTTACTTAATGCACTTTTATCTAAGGCGTATTCTCGCCGTTCCCCGAGGACTCAACTTGAGGAGTCCCTGCGTTTTTGTTTGTCCCGGGGAATCACTCCCCGAATTCTCACGAGTCACTCGGACAGGGAATGCTCCAATTATCTTCACCATCATCAGACAGGACTCCCTTTCAGATTCGGAGGGAATCAATTTTTGCTGGTGTTGGTGTAGTATAAAATTAATTAAAAACAACCAGAATAAGCAAAACCACAAATAGTTTCGTCAACTGCTTCTTTTTTTTTAACAAATCCGTTTTGGAAGCATTCCCCGTATTCTCGCTGTTTTCTGTACGCGGAGTCCGCGTGGAGTGACTCCCTCTATTCTCGCCGTTCCCTTCGATTCCCCGAGGAGTCTTCAGGGAATGACGAGAATACGCCTCTAGTGGAATCGCTTCTTACTAATCGCCTCTCTTAAATCCGACAGGTGTCACTGTTTACACTCCCGCCAACATTCTCAACCAGAGTCACGTCGTTATAATGTTTGCTTCTGGCGCCGGTGTTGAAGTTGTTGAAAACCTGCGACACATGACTGCCCGAGTTTTCCTGCCAATCAGCTACGTTGTAAGTGGACTAGTTTATATTTCAAATAGAGTGATCGGCTGCTGAAGCGCCTTTCCATCTGATCTGAAGATGTAGTCTACTGATCGATGCTCTCAATACTGTTAAGTTTCCTGGATAGTCTATTCGCTTCATGGGTGACAGAGACTACAAATATTGGGATTTGGCTAGTTATAAAGTGTATGAGTGTATGCTAGTGTATGACGCATCTGTCCCAAGTTCGAGGATCTCGGAACTATTGTACGTTTAAGAGCTTACTCGATTAAAACGTTTTCGTTCCTCGCTGTTGTCAACTTTGCCCTCCTTGCGATGTATTTACTGAATCTAATGCGTTTGCTTGTTCACAGAATCACACCCGAGGATTATTTGGAAACTTTAGCTTTGACTTCGCTGACGACCTTACATTGCCGACGGGCCTTTTCGGACCAACGACTGATGTTGGTAACCTCGAGAGTATTCACAATGGCTTTGGAATGCAATGTGAGTATGCTTGCCCTTTTAGCTACTAGTAGTAGCTAATCCCTTTCTCTACCACCTACGCTTATTGTTTCTTAAACAGCAGGAAATATAAATAAATAATAACGGTTTCCATTCCACCACTGTAATGAGGGTCCCAAGCATGCCCCCACCCCGCACCCACACTGTCGGAAGTTTCATAACAGATAACACGAGGATGAGCGGCTTCAACAGGTAATGCGTAATAGATAAAACTTCGGATGTTATCTGTTGTGTTTCAACATGTTATGCGTAATAAGCGTTACCATCAAGAAGAACCGAAAAACGCCAAAAGTATCTGCTGAGTTTTCCGACATCATGACGATAAGGAACAAGACCAAAGGTTTCGATGGGATCCCAAAAATTCAATATCTGATCCAGACAACTGGGTCTTGTCTTAGCCAGATCCAGTTTTCGCCAGACTCCTTAAACATTTTTACAATTAAAATTCAGAAACAGATTAAGGCCAAATAGCTAATCACCTGAGAAAACCAAGTTCAGATTTGGATTCAGCATGTGTGTTTACCCTATAAGTCATATCTGTTTTGACGAAAACTTCCTGCCACTTCTGCCAATTTCCCGGTTCCGGCCGAACTCCAGAACTACTTGTCCGGCGAAAAAAGAAAGCTCAAAAACGAAATCAGGATATCTTCTTTTCCCAGTAATGAACATCTAATCAACTTCAAATAGAAATTTAGCTTATAACAAATTTTCCGATTCCAGCCGGATTCCGGTCGAACTATATGTCCGGGTAAAATACGATTGTCACACAGGGACCCAGCATCTCTTCTTACCCCTAAATCGCTTATCTAATCAACTAGAAATAAAACTTTGACTTCCAACAGTTTTCCGGTTTGGGCCGGATCCCGGACGAACTACATGTCCGGGTAGAAACTTGTTTTCACATAAGTGTTCAGCATGTCTTCTTGCCCTAGATCGAACATCTAATCAACTTCAAATAAAACTTTTAATTTTGACAAACTTTCCGGTTTGGGCCGGATTCCGGTCGAAATACTTGTCCGTCGAGAAAATCGTTTTAATCATCGTCTTCTGCATGTCTCCCTACCTCTAAATCGAACATTTAATCAACTTCAAATAAAACTTTTACTTTCAACAAACTTTCCGGTTTGGGCCGGATTCCGGGCTAAATACGTGTCCATCGAGAAAATAGTTTTCACCATCGTCTTCAGCATGTCTTCCTACCCCTAAATCGAACATCTAATCTACTTCAAATAAAACTTTTACTTTCAACAAACTTTCCGGTTTGGGCCGGATTCCGGGCGAAATACTTGTCCGTCGAGAAAATAACTTTCACCATCGTCTTCAGCATGTCTTCCTACCCCTAAATCGAACATCTAATCAACTTCAAATAAAACTTTTACTTTCAACAAACTTTCCGGTTTTGGCCGGATTCCGGGCGAACTACTAGTCCGATGACAAAATGGTTTTCACCGTCGTTTTCAGCATGTCTTCTTACCCCATAATCGACTATCACATTAGCTGTTTCAAAATATTTTGTTTGTCCCTTAATTTGAATCCCCTCCCCCACCCCTAAATGTAGAGCTACAAAGCCCATCTACGAACTTGACTGGTCCGACGACCCAACGAACCCTCACACCAAGTTTCATCAAAATATCTCATTCCCTTCGAGAGTTATCGTGCTTACAGACGGACGGACGGACGGACAGACGGACAACTATTGCGATGTCATAGGTATCCCTCCACTTACGTTTTGGGATCCCAATAAAGTCAGTTGATGTTTTTTTGGCTCTTCCTAACAAATCTTGTTATGCATAACATTTTCAAACACAACAGATAGCATCCGAAGTGTTATCTGTTACGCATTATATACTGAAGCTGCGCATCCTCTTGTTATCCCGATGAAATTTTTTTAGCCTGCGTAGTAGTATGGTAGTAGTACGAAAACGTTGCATGTAATACTATGTAATAGCAAAGAATACTATCATTTAATGTGACTCAGACTGGTCCAATCTTATGTAGTAGTATCCAGTAGTATCCTGTCTTGCCATAGTAGCATCCAGTCTTGCTAATAGTAGCATATAGTAGTATGCAGTAACACGGTAGCCTTGAAGTAGAAGCATGTAGTAGCATCGTTACTACTGCATGCAACTTTTTCGTACTACTTCATAGTACTATTTTGAGATAAATTTTTCATCGGGATCTGTTACGAAACTTAAGACAGTGCAGAAATACGTGTCATGTCGTGCCCTATAGCTTTCTGTCCAAATTACGAACAATCCCAAGAGGTCAGTAGTAGGGAAATGTCCATTTCTTCAAATTTGACTTTTCAGGAACAAATACCCTTTCCTCGCCAAAGGACCCACCCAACCATACCTGACATCAAGAAACTCAGTACTAGCAGCCTCTTCGAGTATCCTCATTTTGAGAAAGGATGTTATATGAAAGTATGTTTTCTAGGGTCTGTTGATGACAAGTTTCACCCGGATAAGGGACGTTCGTTGTTCTTCCACGAGAATGACAGGTCTTCAAACTTCTACTTCGATCCGACTTTCAGGCCGGTCTTTGACCTACGTCCTGCCCTGCCTATTAACATGTGAGTATCCTTGCTGAATATTTCCATAGCATATGTTACCCGCCTTGTTCGTCTGAGAATTATAGTCGCTATTTCCCATCCGTTTGTATGGAGAATAGTGATCACTTCAACCGTCAAAGCGGTCGAAGCCTCTTGTAGAAACAATTTCGATGCAACTGCGGAAACTCTTTCTGGACATAATAGGGATGAAAGCTTGAAAACTGGTGCTAAGTCAGAGCCACGACTTGATTTACACATGTCTACGCCCTAGGCAGGGTTCTGGCGCGTAGTTCTTCGCCCCTTGTAGTACGCATATCCCTTGGGTAGTGAGGGATATAAACAGTCACCATTGGAGATGAACAAAAGTGTGGTATAGTCAAAATAGTCAGATCGCCTAGTAAGACACTCTCGAAATATGTTTTGGCACATAGGGCTTCATGTAAAAAAAAATTATACTGTTGGTGCTAGTTTCCCCAGATTTGTGGCGTGAAAACTTCCAGGTTCTATTAATTTTTCGCGGGATATTTTAGGCGCTGGATGATGTTGCTGTTTAACTATTTATCTCAGAACATCATTTGTTCTTGCCTTAACTGGGTTGCTAGTAATCTTCTTTTCTTTTTTTTTAACAGCACGAGTTTCAACACAACAGACATTGATCAAGCCTGCGGGACAAGCTACCAGTGCTACTACGATTATGCTGTCACTTTGAACAAACAGTACGGAACATACGCCAAATACTATTTTGATGCTATTGTCAACATCCGTTCCAAGAACCTTAGGACTGGTGAGTCTTCCTTTTCTACCCCTTCTGGTTTCTTTTTTAATAATTTAAAAATTTATTCAGTGCCTGAATATCTGTTACGGAAGAATTAGGAACTGACAGTGAATTAAAGTGAGGTATTTTTTACTTTGAACGTGGCCTAGCTTTGAACGGTCCTCGAATGTAACTCTGACGCCAAGCAACTATTACAACGAAACAATTACAGGAAACGTTTATTTATGTGAATTTATCAGGTGCCAGCTGGATTTTGAAATATTGGCCCTTTAAATCCTTCCGTTTCTTCATCCCGTTTTTGCACTGTACGAAGCTTCTCAACAGACGCTCAAAGTTTAACAATGTGGAAGTTCAGCGGAGTGCCCGAAGATGAAGTACTAGAAACGTTGCTCGGTCGTTTTAACTATCCCAACTGAAAAAGTAGCATTTTTAAAATTAAATAAACAAAAGCTATAGAAGCGGATATGGTACTTGCACGGCTGGTTCAGAGGATGAAATATAGAATCTGCCTTTTCGTAGGTTTGTTTTGATTGTTTGTAATCAAAACCCTTGAGATACCAATGATCACGGACCCTTGGAAATCAAGAGAATCTATCGTTTGGTAAAAAGTATTTTATTCTTGACCATTTATTCCAACAATGTTTTCAGCGGATACGTCAGCTACGATTCGTCATCAGTGATATTTCGGCTCTTCTTGGCAAGGGTCCTCGTCAGGCTGTCACTTGTTGGAATAAATGTTTCAAAGTCAGCTTGGGCTCAAAGAATATTTATTCTTGACCGTGGCTTTAAAAAATTAATTTGTAAGCAAAACCCTTCAGACCAAAACGACTATAGGCCCTTGGGGATCATTAATATAAATCATTTGGTCAGAAGTATTTTTTTCACTTTTGGGTTAAGATGCGCACTTTAAGGATGCCAGAGGTAAAATTTGTAAGCAAAACCCTTGTGGCAAAAATGATCGAGGGCCAAAATGTATCGTTTAATCTAAAGCACTTTTTGATTTTGCAGTTAAGATGCGCACTTTAAGGGAGCTAATTCATTTGTAAGCAAAACCCTTGGGGTAAAAATGATTATGGACTCATGGGGATCATAAATGTGTTGCTTGCTTAACAGTATTTTTTTTTCTTTGTGGTTAAGATTAGTACTCTAAGGAATGGTCGGATTTTGGAAGGGACGACTTCTAAGCCAATCTTGTCGAATCTCTAACTTTTCTGCCAGGTTTCATCTTCCTAGCACACCTTGAAATACCTGAACTTGTGATCACCGGAATTCCTGACCTCCCCCCCCCCCCCCCCTCCTGTAACTTCCGACGCAGTCTCCGGATCGAATCTGGTTATGTAAATTATTTGTCCATAGCATTTATTTGTTGTTCCCACCAAGCTCCATCCCGATCTCTTCAGTCTAAGCGGGTCAGGTCGGATCCACTCCGGTACATCTCCTCTGTTCAATTTTTAAATTTCACGGGAAACCGATCACTCGTTTCAAGGTTACGCATTACTCAATATTCCGGATTCCCCCTCCCTCCAATCCCCCAAAGATAATCGGATGGAGAAAATTTGTATCTCCAAAACAGTTTAATCAGGTCCCTGGTGTGCCTGGCAAGTTTCGTCGTGAAAATCCCCAAAACCGCCATCACGGAATCCTGGGACCCCCCACCCTCCCCTCCCCCCCCCCAAAGTGTCCGGATCAGGTCTAATTATGTACGCGACTCATCTAGAGAAGATGCGTGTTCTTCCCAGCAAGTTTCAATCCAATCCCTTCATTCTAACCGTTTCTCGAGATTTTCGGTCTCCCCCCAACTCCCTCGTAGCTGTCAAATTTTCCACAGACCTTCTGGAGGGTGTGTGTGCAGTATCTCTCCCCCCCCCCCGCTCCAGACTTATCCTATTTCACTCCGAGCAATAATAATGCCCCCCTCCTCCCCCCATTCGGTTACCATGAGATTTAGTTTTGTATTAATCCGTTTACTATGCTTTACATTTATTTTCTGATGGCACCTATTTAACTATTGATACAATCAATTCTGAATACACTATACAGGGATTGTGAAGCTCAGCCTCCCTCTTTCAAGCTGCCTGGCATGGCGAGAATAGTATGTCCTTTTTCGTAAAAAATAGATATTACAGTGCCCATTCGCACGGTAACGCATTTCTGATTTTTTCAGTTCTATCCTGCGGCGCCCTCGCTGTTCCCCAGCACGGGCGCAAGTCCTCGTTTGAGTTTACCGTCGGCACGATTGTGAAGATCGATTGCGACCCCGGGTACGTCCTAGTCGGCGAAGATAGACGTTACTGTTGGCCTAATGGTGAATGGAGTTGGACATCTTTTGGAGAAGCTCAATGTGTCCGTAAGTATACAAAATATCGTGTTCACGCGTGTCATGTTGGCGCGGGAGGGGGTGGGGGTTGATCAGTGACGCTTCCCACAGGGTGCTAGGAAGCAGGTACTTTAATCCAATGTGGAGACACATATCTTCCTGTTTAGTACTACTTGTTCGCCCGACAGTTTTCCAATCCAGACTCCCGAACAGAACTACAGAACTGCAGTCATGCATTATAATGCTTTGTGCAGTTTTTAAAGCTGGCGATCACCGGGGCGAGATTAGGAAAGTGCTCACGTTTCTAGACTCAGTTATTCGCATGAATATACATCTCTGGATTCTATCTGAAATGTAAACGAGCTTGAGAGTTAGTGGCAAAGTACTCGTAACTTAGCGATCAGATCTGGAAAAACCGAGGGGTTACTCACTCCCCAAACCCGTGTACACCGGGTGCCGGTGCCGGGAGGTGCCGGACGGTACCATCCAATTTAATAGTCGGTGTTTAAAAATCCCAAAGTTTAATAAAAGTGCATTGCTGCATTGCTGCCGGGAGGTACCGGGAGGTGCCGGGAATGAGTGTACACCGGGTGCGGAGAGTGAGTAACCCCTCGGGAAAAACGAGATCTGCTTAGTAAAGTCTATAGTTTGTTGTTATACCTTTTCATAACTAAATCTTTTCGTCTTAGCCGAGAGCGTCTACTACGCAGAACAGGGTGGCATGATTTTTGGAATCGTCGCGGCTTGCATAGTCCCTCTCATTTGCTGCCTGATTTGCTTCTGTTGTTACCGAAAGCGGTCCGGTAGTAGCTCGCCCGATACAAACTCTTGGAATACCGTTAAGAAACCCACCGAGAAAACTTCTCCCATAACTCGAGTTGACAACAGGCCTATTACATCTCGGAAGGAGAATGTCACTAACGTAAGCAAGTCCGCTTTCAATGAAAATGGGTCGAGTTCTGACAGTGGGAGGGGCAGCAACCCAGGGAGCAAGAAACCTTCCCCCACCTCTGACATTAATGATGTTAAATCAACAAAGAGTAGCGTGTTCGATGGAAGCTGGGACAGCTCAAATTCGGAGAAAGACAGCCCGACCCCTCCTGAAAATTTCCCAGCGCTGCCCCCAAAACAGGCGAAACGACGGTATGACGGGGTATACTACACACACGAACCGCTTCAGAACCGACCCAACGCGCCTTTTAACCAAGATGTGTTGGACTTGGATATGCCAGTGTCTCCGCGAGTCAGCAAAAGTGTTGCAGTTTAGTTTTGTCTATAATCTTGTTTCGGTGGTGTCTGACAAGGAACGTTTTATAGCTCGCATAACCGTTTTGTATATAGTTGTTGATTAAAATACATCCTAAATCAAACAATTTGAAAGCGCTTGAGCCGAAGTGTCTAGGTAGCGAGAGGTTCCTTGTTTAACACGACCGAAACCAGACACGAGAGTTCAAGCGCTTTCTTTCGACCACATTTGAGTCACCAGACTGAGTCGCTAGATTTATAAGTAGTGAGCTGAAACACAAATACTCCTGAAACGGGATTTGGCCCGGCCATGTGGGTCCTGCTGCGTCTATGAGGCTGCGACATGGGAGTCCTAGATTTCTAAATTCAGTTTAAAAAAATCACTTCTGGTTTACGTACAACGGTACAATTCCATTTTATAATCTTCCATCTACGTAATAAGTCACTAGAATTAGTCAGCAAGCAATATAATTTGTATATAGGTAAGCTGCTCTGCCCTATCAAGTTCAAGTTCTTTTGATTTTCTTTTGATGATTGAATAAAACTAAAAAAAATATACAGCACTGAGCAAATAGGTGAACTTGGTTCACTCAGATGCAAGTCGTCAATCGGATTCTAGTCATACATACGGATATTAAAAAAAAAAATTACTATAATAATGCCTACAATTAAGTCTTGTTTCACAGATTGAAGTGATAATTGAATTGGCAAACTAACTAAATTCCTGCCAGTGGAAATTGTAATATTCAACTAGAAAGAGACAACAAACTTGTTCATTATTTCATCTTGACTTTAAAGAACAGCGTTTTCCTGTTATCCTAAAATACGTAAAAAATACTATTGAATAGAATACAGAATATATTTACAAATAGCACAAGCCCGTTCTAAAATTCAGTTTTTAAATGGTCGTGGTAGGTACCTTACCACGCAGTACCATAGTCTACTGCCGTGGACCAACAAGTCACCGTGCACCATAAGTCTTGACAGTCCGCACAGTGTCCATCTCACGTCAAGCGATTTCGTGTTGGGATGGTGTTTGTCATAGAAAACAGAAGTAAGGAGGAGAGCGCTTGAACGTGAAATGTGGAGGCTGGGTAGAGGTGGAGAAAGAAGAAAACACGGTCTCCTTTTGTTCCAGCGGAAGGTTACTACTATTCGAACCAAGCGGGAACCATCTCTGGGATCGTTTTGGCGATTCTAGTCCCTCTGGGCATCATCTGCGGCTGCTGCTTCTGCCGTTTCCGAAAAAGTCAAGACAAGAGGAAGGTCAAACTTGATCGTAACACGAAACCGTAAGTAAAAGGATTCCTCAGAAATCAAACGATTTGCTGACTTCATGTTGGACACTTAGCGCAGCATCAAGAACACCACACGTAGAACCCGTCCCACCGATTCGGTGTTTCTTCAAAGCTTGGATCATACAGCGTCCAACTTTCAAAATCAGACCCGAAAATTGTAGTAGCATCTGGAAAATCGGTTGCCAGTCTGACTAACAACGTGAACTCGAGACTGGTTATACGAACTTGCTCATTTTCACATGAGGTTAAACCAGATCTAAATGTGGATGCCACGATTAGAAGGATTATTGTGTTAACCGAATAGTGGTGTGATACAACAGTCTAGTTACCCATCACCAATTCACCTAAAAAGGCTTGAAGACTCGATCAAAATGCGTTACTGCGTTGCTGGGCCACTGATATAATCATTTTCATCAAATGAACTTAGCAACTACAACGGTAAACGGTTGTCGAAAAATAAATCTTTTGGGGTTCTGCGCAGTAGCGGGCTTTCTTCAGAAACAACCTTCCAATTTGGAACTGGACATTTCCTGAACTTTGCTTAACAATCCATTGAACTCGTGCTTTTTTTAAAGTCCGCTAAATTCTCAGCATTGTAGTAAGCTTTACCTTGTTGGCAGGGGCGTCGCAAGGGGGGGGGGGTGCGGGGGGTGCAGCACCCCCCCCACCTTTTTGAGATTCGGTAAAATTTTGGGCCGGAGGCCCAAAAGTTTACTAAAATTGTTCGGTATTTTTTCGATTTACGGGATTCGGTAGTTATACAGACTCCTAAATAGGCTATCTGTACAAATCTCTTCGGTATAATGATCGGGATTCGGTATAGTTGCCAGTATTCGTTAGTTATCACGAACTTGGTGAGAGAATTTACTGAAATCATTTGGTAATTTTTCGATGCCGAAACTATTTGGTATATTTATGGAGATTCCGCAGTTACACAGACTCCCGAATAAGCTATTGGTTCAGAATTATTCGGTGTCATGATTGGGATTCGGTAATTTATTAAGTGCAATTTCCAGGATTCGGAAGTTAACCACGAATCCTGACTTTGTTCCAGTTTCGACGAAAGTATACCGAATATGAATATTGTTCGGTAGTCTTTCGATACCGAAACAATTCGGTATACTAACCGGGATACGGTGGTTATACAGAATCCGGAACACGCTATCGGTCTAAACTTATTCGGTATAATAACTGAGATTCGGTAACTTATTCGTTGTAATTGCCAGGATCCGGAAGTTACCACGAACCTCGAAATTCAGAAGAGGTCGAGTGAAGCACTGGTCGCAGACAAAAGGGATGATCTGTGATATCATCGATAGTCCTTACTTTTATTTTGGATCCCAAAAAGAAAATCTGATCATAAATATTTCGAAAATTCCGCCTGCAGCACTTTTCAAATGTTCTCTATTTTGTGGAAGGGCGCGTCATTTGACGGGGGTTTTAAGCCAGTTTTAGGATTGAGATTTCGAAACATTAAAAGCTAGAATTTGAATGGAAATTAAATTTGGCAGGAAAAAGCAAAAAAAAATTTCGCCTGCGGCGCTCACTTTATGTTATCATAGGTAGTATATTGACTAGACTACAGTTGCTGCTGCTGCCGTAACGTCGCTCCATCCGTTTTCTAGAACTTCTTAAGAGTCTCGGGATTTCATCAACGGTAAATGATAGAATTTGTAAGAGAAGAAGTTAAATTTTAGCCTACAAAAACAAAAAAAATGGATTTCGAAAATTTTCGCCTGCGGCGCTCGATTTCATTTTCTGTTGGCTATAATATATAGTAGCTGTTACAGCAATCATACCCGGCAACGTATTCTCTATGTGGGCTTCGCCAAAACGCCGCCTAATAGTTGGCTTATCGTCGTTCATGCTGCCTTTTATTGCCACTCTTCCTACGTAATCGTTTCTGTTCAATAATTTAAAGCTCGAATTCTTAGTTCTAGGATTCGGTAAAAATTTTGAAAGATTCGGTAAAATTTTGGCTCTGCACCCCCCCCACCGAAAATGCACTTGCGACGCCCCTGCTTGTTGGACCAGCATTGCGTATTGCGAAGGCCAGTGCATCCGAATCGATTGTCTAAAAATAAGCTGTTTTTTTTCTTCAGTTAAACTTTAAAGGACACCTGAACAATGAAACCATACTTGAACACACCATGGAGAATGCATTTACAGACATGGACACGGAGAGCATTCTTCTCCTGAGCGTGACGTTTTCAAAATAGGGGTGATTGTTTCCAGAGGTTTGCACATGCAGGCTCCAAGACAAAAAGCGCAATTCATTCAAACCTTGTACAGCGCTGGCCGGATCGTATTGGAATTTCTTCTAGATATACGTTTGGGCTTATCTGGTTAAAAGATATTCCAGAAGAAGGGTTGATTGGAGACATTTGTTCATTTCTAAAATTACTCGGTACTGAAATAAGGACAGATGCAAAATGAAGCAAAAATCATAGCTTGGAAACGGTATTTCGTATTTGGATTGGGTTTTCTGCAGGCAATGTTAACGGACGTCATACAGATAGGGATGATACTTGGTACTCTTCATTCAGGTGTCCTTTAAGCTAGACAGTAATTTCCGTAAGGAAACATTAGAATACTGAAAAATACACAGTGTCTAGTACTGTCTAACTGAACGTGTGATGTTTAAGCCTTCTCGGAAAAGAAGGTATATTATATAAGCGCGGAAGCTTAGGTTTTCTTCCCGCTCTAGAAATTTGTCACGTTCAGTTAAATACTTTCGATTGGAGATTGAAATCGCACGTCTTGTGGATCGTTGGCATTACGAAGGAAATAAAACAACTCCATATTCTTACCGTTGTAGAGTCAATTGCTTTGTATTTCAGCTCTTCTGTGACAGCGCCAACTTTGACACGGGAGGTGAGAACAAACAGCTCACTTCATAGCACCCCCACAGAGACATCCACCTGATAACATTCAGAGAAGAAGTTGTAGGCTTGTCTGGGTTTCAACCAGTGCAAGTGCTTTAGCTCATTACAAGTGGGTGTAGTGACGATCTGCTTGGACGCTTAATTTTCTTTTATACCGAGGACACAAATTTAGTTTTTAGTGTAGCTACAAGTTAGTAGACCTTAGTCCTTAAGTGGTATAATTTTTCCCTTGTTTATTGATTGCATGCCTTAATCCTTATTTGAGCGTTGACGCTCTATTGTATCTATAAGTTTACTTTTATATTAAATATCCACGCGTAAAGGGAGAAAGGTTTCGGGTAGACACCGCTGAAGAGATCCTTAACTTCGGTCCACGGAGAGAATGCAACCACCATCCAACCAAAACGAATCTTTGTATATTCCTCTCCCTAAACTGCGACGCGATCGAAATGTGGCGGCCGCGGCGGAGACAACTTTTGTCGGCAGCGGTTCGCAGCTAACTTATCGGCGTGGGGGTGGCGAGAGAGAGAGAGAGAGATAGGTATATTTAGAAACTATCATAGCATAGCTAAATCCAGTTTCTTACAAATATAAATAACGAACACTTAAATAACAAGCACACACTACGGCTCAGCATGGTGGGAGGAGGAATACGGAAACTTGTGACCCGAGTGACTCGATTCGAAGGGGTAGAGAGATATTCCATTAATATGTCCGATCCACATCCGACTACACGGAGAGGAAGGAGAGACTCTAAATCCGAACTCGGTGCAGGGAGCTGGAAGGAGCGTACCGTAAATTTTCCGGAAGTACTCCGACTCCAGGCAAACTTGGTGGTTGATAAAAGCAAATGCCCTAGATGCGAAATTTATTTTTCGGGTCACATCTGACTTTGGTGGGGGTGGTGGGAGGCCCCGAAGTCGTTTAACGTGCGCAGATACCACCTGGATCGTCCAAAGTTTATGGGTCATAAATTTGATGATATTATTGTGAGGTTCAGAGCAGATCCGGCCTCGTTGAGGGGAGTTGGGTGTCGCCGAAAAATTTTCGGATGTTCTCTGATGCAAGTGGTACTTTATGGTACGGTGGTGGGATGGAAGGGAAGGCTCGGAAGATGCGTAGTGACCAAATGGATGGAGGGATCGGGATGAAACTTGAATCGTGCAAAGGTAGTGGGTCCAAGATTCGGAAGGGCTTTCATTCGAGTGATTCGGCGGGTGACAGGAGCAAATTTCCTAGATTTGATATTTATGTCTTTAATCGCATGTGGACACGGTGGGGGAGGGCTGGAGGTTTTTCCGGAAATTTGGTGATACGCATTGGGACCAAAAGAAGAGAGTGAGAAACTTGGATGGTACAAAAAACATGGACCTGAATTTGCCATTTGTGGTCAGGACTGGGTACGAAGTAGATGGAATACTACTGAAGTGAATTTACGAGACGAATCAGCTGTTTATCTGTCACGATACAAGTCCCTTGTATAAGATTCCGTCTACACAGTATCTATCTAATCCCTTGACGGTAAAGAAAAAGAAAAGAGAAGGTTAAGACAAGAAATGTGTTATCGTTTGTCATGAGTGAGTGAAAGTTGTGCACTCCCGCACAGGACACAGTTGTGCTCTTCCTGGTAGCGTTATGTTTGTTGTTTTGTTTAAGGAGTGTTCAAATTAAAATTAATTGAATTGAACATGGGGATGTGAAGTGCTCCGATAGATTTATCTTCAGCGGGATCATTGTTCCTATGGCCTGCTTTTTCCTCACTGCAGTGGTTTGCGAACTTCGTTCAGAAGCCCCTCCGTACCTCGGTGGTAGAGCAGTTGCTTTGAAAGCAGAAGGTCGTGGTTCAAATAAAATAGAAAAACGAGATTTTCGGTTTTTTTCTTGATCAGCTAGTTACCCCTACAAGATGATGTGCGAGGGATAAATACAATTTCAGATATTTCGGTTGCACTTCCGGCAAACCGTCCTCAGCGAAAAAAACAAAACCGAATCATAAAATCCACCACAATAACAACAGGAAAACGATGTGACCAACAAGCAATAAGACGACATGTAACTAAAAACCAGAAGAACGATGCGGACCGAACGACATGCAGATAAAAGTAAAATAACGAAAGATAAAATGTGCGTGTTCAAAGTGTATATGAACAATTCTGTGATTATTTACAATTCTGAATTCTGTGTATATTTACAATTTACCATCCGTCTGGGAAAGCGCAAAAACTTTCACCCAGAAAACGGCCCACTCCAAAAATCCATAATGTGTTCACTTTGAATAAAACCTTCCACAGAACTGTGCACTGTTAACAAGATTCATGAGCGACTCGCGAAATATGCCCGGAGGGTGTTTTATGCTTAGTTATTTATTCAAACGCCTCACGAATTCGTCTGTTCCCAACACTGGCTGCGTGTCTAGTCGGTCGCGTATTAGTGGAAGGGATATTTGAAGTAATTGGTAGGTTAATGGGAACATGAAGTAGGGCTTGAAGGGGTCTTAAAAATGCGGCATCCTTTTCAAGAAATCTGTCGTACACTGGGTTTATGCGGAATTCTCCAGTATCTCTGTTTAAAGCTAGGTCCCTTATTTCGTTTTTTTTCTCAAAGGCTTCCCGTATGAACTCCCCCAGACCTGTCTTTCTGCCTTTTATTTTACTTTCATCAAAACGGATGTTGTGATGAGGGTGGTCATAAATGTGTTCAGTCGGAGCACTAGAGAAGTTCTCTGGTTTGTTTTGGCACCGAAGAGTTGCGTCTATGCTGGTTATGTGTTCTTAGAGGCGATCAGACAGGTGCTGGTGTTTCCTACCAATCTACCCTACCAAACCTTATATTCCTGGTTTCAAATCCTGGCTGAGCTGAGGAGCATTTTGTCTTTCAATAGAATACTTATAAACGCGTACGACCCATCTATGAGAGATGAAACATAACTGAAATCGTGGTTTTATGTACAAATGCTCTGTAGATGTAGCTTCCTGTTAGTGAACTTGCTGATGACAGAAAAAGAACAACAACCTGGAGCCTTTGGAAGATATAGCTCAATCAGAGCTCAATAGAAAGATAATCCGGAGCACTCGCCTAAAAAGATTCAAAGCCAGAATTTTAGTGGCAGACCACCACCATCAACCTCAACGACGGCGCACCAAAACGCTTTCAGTGGAGTGTCACCAACTTTCGACTCGGCTTCGGAGACTAGATGATGTTGGACTTCAGTCATAACAAGACCAAAGGTTTCGATGGGATCCCAAAATTCAATATCTGATCCAGACAACAGGGTCTTGTCTTAGCCAGATCCAGTCTTTGCCAGACTCCTTCAACATTTTTACAATTAAAATTCAGAAACAGATTAAGGCAAAATAGCTAATCACCTGAGAAAACCAAGTTCAGATTTGGATTCAGTGTTTACCCCTATCATATCTGTTTTGACGAAAACTTCCTGCCACTTCTGCTAATTTCCCGGTTCCGGCCGAACTCCAGAACTACTTGTCCGGCGAAAAAAGAAAGCTCAAACACGAAATCAGGGTATCTTCTTTCCCCAGTAATGAACATCTAATCAACTTCAAATAGAAATTTAGCTTATAACAAAATTCCGATTCCAGCCGGATTCCGGTCGAACTATTTGTCCGGGTAAAATATGATTGTCATACAGGGACTCAGCATCTCTTCTTACCCCTAAATCGCTTATCTAATCAACTAGAAATAAAACTTTGACTTCCAACAGTTTTCCGGTTTTGGCCGGATTCCGGACGAACTACATGTCCGGGTAGAAACTTGTTTTCACATAAGTGTTCAGCATGTCTTCTTGCCCTAAATCGAACATCTAATCAACTCCAAATAAAACTTTTAATTTTGACAAACTTTCCGGTTTGGGCCGGATTCCGGTCGAAATACTTGTCCGTCGAGAAAGTAGTTTTCACCATCGTCTTCAGCATGTCTTCCTACCTCTAAATCGAACATTTAATCAACTTCAAATAAAACTTTTACTTTCAACAAACTTTCCGGTTTGGGCCGGATTCCGGGCGAAATACTTGTCCGTCGAGAAAATAGTTTTCACCATCGTCTTCAGCATGTCTTCCTACTCCTAAATCGAACATCTAATCAATTTCAAATAAAACTTTTACTTTCAACAAACTTTCCGGTTTGGGCCGGATTCCGGGCGAAATACTTGTCCGTCGAGAAAATAATTTTCACCATCGTCTTCAGCATGTCTTCCTACCCCTAAATCGAACATCTAATCAACTTCAAATAAAAACTTTTACTTTCAACAAACTTTCCGGTTTTGGCCGATTTCCGGGCGAACTACTTGTCCGATGACAAAATGGTTTTCACCATCGTGTTCAGCATGTCTTCTTACCCCATAATCGACTATCACATTAGCTGTTTCAAAACATTTTGTTTGTCCCTTAATTTGAATCCCCTCCCCCACCCCTAAATGTAGAGCTACAAAGCCCATCTACGAACTTGACTGGTCCGACGACCCAACGAACCCTCACACCAAGTTTCATCAAAATATCTCATTCCCTTCGAGAGTTATCGTGCTTACAGACGGACGGACGGACAGACGGACGGACGGACAGACGGACAACTTTTGCGATGTCATAGGTATCCCTCCATTTACGTTTTGGGATCCCAAAAAGTTAATGAAGATGGTAACGCCCCAAATTGTCTTTCACATACTTCAAAGAATCATGCCGCGAAATTGTTATATTTCAGTGTATTTCTGAAGCTTATAATTCTATAAGGGATATCAAAAAGGCAGAATTAGCAACAGAGGTCTAAGATCCCACTCTGGCTCGTGAAGGTCGAAATTCTCCAGTTCGGCATATGTCCTGTCTAGAGCACTTTTAGACCGTATTTTTTTTGTGCGAAAGATTTCTTCTAATCGCCGTCAAACTGAAATGCTTATTTTCCATCTTGGCAAGAAATTTGAAAGAGTAGAACGTAGTACAGTGCAGTGAGTCCAAGTGAGTCAAACAGAGAAAGCTTTGTAATCAAGTGCGAAAATGCCAAAGAAAGAAAAGTTTGGAGGGTTGAAAATGAGAAGCAAAGAGAAAGCAGTAACGATTCAACAGTCTGTAAGTATTTGTTTCAAAAAAAGTTATTTCATTGATTGGTTAGGACTGGGTTAGGATAAGCTTAGGATGTTCGATGAGATGAGGTAGTGAGATAGATGAGGTACTTATTTTGCCCTCTTAATACTTAATAAGGTTCTTATTTTGTTATGTTTCACTGTACATAGGACTCTTTTTCAATACCAGCAATTAGCTTAGTGGCTGCTTAGTGGCCCTTCATTGGGTTTGTGCCAGGTTTGTGCAAGAACAGCCTTGTCCTTTTTGAATTGATAGGTGTCCAGCAGGTGTCCAGTATGGTCTCACCTCCAATCTGGGTTTTTCGTCCCAGTGTTTTTCTGTTGAATGTACAGATGCTTATTTGAACGTTTTTTAACTTTGAACTTTGCCATTTTCACGCACTTGCTGTAATTAAAGTTAACCAAAGTAGGTAATTAAGAGCCTCCAGTCTAGTACACTAGCCCCTTTTCAGGCACGGTGCTCAAACGTCTAGCACCATGCCTGGGTGCTAGACGTTCAAGCACTGTACCTTGGATTTCATGTATGGTACATGGATTTCAGTATACAGTGCATACATCAAAAACACAGTTTCTGTCATCACAACTGAGCACCAGCTCGGACAGGGCTGAAATTACTACCATGAATTAGAGAAATCAAAGACAATCCTTTATATATTTTTCACAACAAAAACAAAAGGGCTCGGCTGATGACAGATGTGAAAAACCTCATTTCCTTTTCTACATAGCCAAGGGTTTTGCATGTAAAGTGTCCTGTGCCTCAGCTTTTTCTAACTAGCAGCCAACCAGAATAGTGACTCTTGGGGAATAGATAGGGAAAATACATGGAAAATAGATAGGGTGCTATTAGGTTTTTCATCTCCATCATCATTAGAGCCCTTTTGTTTTTGTTCTGAAAAATATATAAAGGATTGTCTTTGATTTCTCTAATTCATATTAGTAATTTCAGCCCTGTCCGAGCCGGTGCTCAGTTGTGATGACAGAAACTGTGTTTTTTCTGTATGCACTGTATACTGAAATCCATGCACCATACATGAAATCCAAGGTACAGTGCTTGAACGTCTAGCACCCAGGCATGGTGCTAGACGTTTGAGCACCGTGCCTGAAATGGGGCTAGTGTACTAGACTGAGAGCCTCTGAAAACATCTGAATTTTTGTATCTTCATTCTATCGTTTAGCCCAAAACTGCACTGTTCACATTTAAGTAACTGTTCAAACAAGCATAGCCATAGGTACGTCTTCTATATTTGCACTTTTCGACTTTGTTTTGCGCCAGTCAGTTCTTCAGAGAAAAAGTAGAAGTAAGTGGATGACTTTTGATATCAATTAATCTTGTGGATCTGCTTTGATGTTCCACCTGCAATCCTTGTGATTTGGTATTTATTTACACAAGTTTACTATAGTAACTACATAGACTGTATTTTCATCTGGATATGACATTCAGCTGTTCAGACTAAATGAAAAGCTAGTGGAAGTCTGGTGGAAGTCTTCCAGGGTATTGCCTGGTATTGCCTAGCCTAATTGCTCTGTGCTAACTAAAGAAATATTATGTGTATTTGAAAGTAAAAAAAAAAAAAAAAAAAAAATAGGATTTCAGATTAGCCTACTGCTTATGCCAGAAGAAAGCTGACATAGTCGTTTGTGAGCTGACATCAAGTTTGTTATTTTCCATCCCATTAGACTATTTCATAAGCAGAAAACAAAACCAAGTTAAGGAAAAATTGAGTGAGAGAAGACAGAACTGTTGAAAGAAGCATACTGTAGGCAGGCCGTCCCGAGCCCTTCTTCATTGGGGCCAAACTTTTACCAAATTTCTAAAAAAAATTCTAAAAACAGAGCGAATTGCTCTTCAAGAAGGTACAATCAAGTTTTAAGAGAAAGTTTGACGTGTTTTCATGCTCATCCGCTTCTGTTTTTTTCAGAGACACGCGGTCACTAGTATTTTACCTTTCGGGGAAGTCCAGTGACTCCACCTTTTTTTTCTGGCAACATTTAACTACTTTTCATGCAAATTCTAGCTTTTAATGTGGTTCAAGGCAGTTCAAGCCCCCCAAAATTCGAAGTCTAAATGACGCACCCTTCTTCTAAATAGTGAAGACTGCAAAATGCGCAGAGTTGAAATTTTGTAGAAAACTAATGATCAAGTCGCCTTTTTGCGATCCCAAGACTACCTATTAACCACAGAGCTGTCTGGCGAAAAAAGGGGCCATCCAGGATAAAGTAGATACAAAGTACATTTATTCTGAATTTACAGCAAAAAAAGTAGACTAGTTTTCACATCAAGATTCCCGAAGTACTGCAATCATTACAAGTAAGAGTTGAATAATGATTGGCAACAAGCTGAAGCTACCGTTAAATGTTAAAGAACAAGAGCTAAATAAAGGCCACTTAAATTACTGAGCTCGGTAACTGGGTGAACCTAATAATGAAGTCGTATTACCGGAAAACTAACTAAAAAAAATAACTAACCGATCGGGAGCGATAAAACAACCGAATTGCGTAATTGAATAAAACTCAAGTTTGGTAGAACCACCTAAAACAACCGAATGTTGCAAATCTGGTTATAAATACGGACTAAACAAGATCCGGTGAATTACCGAATTCGGTAATGAATCAGAAACAGATGAATCTGAATAACCGCCGAATTATGAAAAGGTCTAACCGAACGCGACAGAACAGATACAGACTTAAAAGTCTGGTGAATTACCGAATTCGGTAAGGAATGAGACCAAATAAACACTTTAAATCACCGAATGTACGAATAGACAGGAAATCGTTGGGGACTGGACAAAAGCTGGATGAATTACCAAATTAGATAAAGTATGGGAACGATAAACATGTTAAATCACCCAGTTTGGAAATGTGGGGACACAAATTTTATCACCGCATCCCCGCTATGATTTCCGGCCGCTATGCCCGTTTTGACATAAATTTTCACCTTCGGCAAAAACTTGACCAAATGCCCAAAACGTAGGGGGGGGGGGGGGCTGTGCCCCCTCCCCCCCCCCCCCCCCCGCAGGACGCCCCTGACTGTAGGTGTGTAACTTGGTTACCTGACCACTATGGACAGCTACAGTAACTTGATTTTAAGCGGCTGATAATTGTAAAAATATAGTTTTATGAAGCGGAGCAGTGAACGACGTCACTATTTGCTATTATGACTATGTTAAAATAGGGCTGAGATCAGTCAGTCCAGTCACACGTCACTTATTCACGTGAATAGGTCTGAAAACCAAAGGAAAATGTGTTACTTCATTTGTCTGTTATTCACAGCTGATCAATTTCATCGAATGAAGCTATTCTTTGGGATTTGTGGTACCTCTATGTGCTTTTCTCTCTATGCTTGAAGTATTTGCCAACTATAAATATAGGCAAGCCATTGCCAAAAGTAAAACAAACAAAAAATAAAAAAACTTGAAGGACATATCTTAATATAATTTTCCTACTTTCTGAAGGCCTAACTTTAGACCTAGGCCTATGTCGGTGGTGCCATTTCAGTAAGCCTCGAGGGGGGGGGGAGGGGCCAAGGTCAATTTTGGGCCCTCATCCCAGGTTTGTTACTCAGATTCAGAATTTAATTGCTCTTTTTGGATAGATCTGACGTAGTTTGCGAGTATAACATAAAGGGCAATTGTAAAAGACAATATTTTTTGTGGGATGCTTTCTAACGCATCCCTTACTCTCATGCTACAGTATCCCTAGCAATTAGCTCTTTACTCCGCAGCTTATTCCCCTGAAGGCAAAAATCATAAGAATAGTTAGTCCATGGAGGTAACGAGTAACGACGCGAGGTCGGATGGCTGTCGCCGCAAAGCGAACTTGGAGGGACAGCAGAATACACCTGTCTTACTGTGCTTGACTTGATTTATCAGTTTCTGTTTTTGGGATCCCAAAACCTAAGTGACGGGATACCTATGACATTGCAAAAGTTGTCCGTCTGTGCGCACTATAACTCTCGAAGGGAATGAGATATTTTGATGAAACTTGGTGTGGTGACGATTCTTTGGATCAAGAGTAAGGTCAAGTTCGTAGATGGGCTGTGTAGCCCTGCATTTAGGGGTGGGGGAGGGGTTTTAAATTAAGGGGCAAATGAAATATTCTTAAACAGATAATGTGATAGTCGATTATGGGGTAAGAAGACATGCTGAACACGATGGTGAAAACCGTTTTGTCATTGGAAAAGTAGTTCGCCCGGAATCCGGCTAAAACCGGAACGTTTGTTAAAGGTAAAAGTTTTATTAGTTTATAGATGTTTGATTTAGGGTTAAGAAGACATGCTAAACACGATGGTGAAAACTGTTTTTTCGCCGGACAAGTAATTAGCCCGGAATCTGGCCGAAACCGGAAAGTCTGTTAAAAGTAAAAGTCTTATTTGAAGTTGATTAGATGTTCGATTTAGGGGTAGAAAGCCATGCTAAACACAGTGGGGAAAACCATTTTCTCGCCGAACAATTAGTTTGCCCGGAATCCGGCCGAAACCGGAAAGTTTGTTAAAAGTAAAAGTTTTATTTGGAGTTGATTAGATGTTCGATTTAGGGGTAAGAAGACATGCTGAACACTTATGTGAAAACAGTTTTCTACTCAGACAAGTAGTTCTCTGGAATCCAGCCAAAACCGAAAATTGTTAAAAGTTAGAGTTTTATTTGTAGTTGATTAGATATTCGATTTAGGGGTAAAGAGATGGTGAATCCGTGTATGACAATCATTTTTTACCCGGACATATAGTTCGACGGGAATCCGACTGGAGCCGGAAAATCTGTTATAAGTTGAATTTTTATTTGAAGTTGATTAGATGTTCAATATTGGAGAAAGAAGATACGCTGAGTTCGTTTATGAGCTTTCTTTTTTCGCCGGAAAATTAGTTCCGCAATTCGACCGAAACCGGGAAATTGGCAGAAGCGGCAGGAAGTCTTCGTCAAAAACAGAGATGACTTATAGGGGTAAACACACATGCTAATTCAATACCTGAACTGATTCAATCAGATGATTAATCTGTTTTTGAATTTTAATAGTAAAATGTTCAAAATGTTCAAATGTTGAAATTGTCCCAGTTGTCTTGATCAAATATTGAATTTTTGGGATCCCATCGAAACCTTTGGTCTTGTTGAGTAAAGTTACTGAGAAGAGAATTTTCGCCATCTTTGTTCGGCTGATATCAGTGGTGTGCATTTGTTGAAACCAATGGGACTTGAAAGCAAACACGGTTTAATAGAATTTGTGTACTGAAGTCCTATCATCGTTCCCTGCATATTTTTTTTCTTTCCTTCCTGCCACTGCTTTTGGATACTGGTGCGTCAAATGCGTTTCAGAAAAGAAAAAAAAAAACACGAAGATTCAACAAGCTACAAAGAGAGCTAGTGGTATCGTATGGCAAGCTTTGCGTGTCCCTATAGCTGCGGTGGTTCTAAATAAATAAAAAAATATATTGCCCAAACAGAACTATGGCGTTTTCATGTTAGAGGATAGAGTCACCCACGAAATTCTTGGTTGGCTGGTACTGTTCAGAAAACTAGCCTCACTTTCTTTATTACTATATAGATTCTCTAAGTCTGCAGTCTGTGTGGCTGTTTAGTAACAAACCACAGTCATTCTGTGCAGATTATACTCCGGTTCAGGAGATGGAGCTGAGAGCTTAGTCAAACTAGGCCCAAAACAGCACGGGTTTGAAAACGACGCTACTTATAAACCTGCGCCGTTCGCCGTGCATCGTTCAGTTTCTCAAGCAAATACTTTATGCAAATGCCTTTAAAAAGGTAGCCGAGCGTAGCGAGTCTAGAGCAAGAGCTTAGTAGACAAAGACAAGTACGTTATTCGTCAAATTGTCTTTGATTCTATTGTACTATTTTAGCTTTGTTTTCAGATTTTCCAACCAGTCACAAGTTCAGCCACTTCGTGCACTTTCTTAAAGAAGACACTTGTGATGGGTGTCTCTACCATAACATATCTTCGAGGTTTTTTTGAAGAATCAGCGTTTGTGGTAAAGAAAGTAGCTGATATACCAGTTCATATCATCAGACCGGAGAATGAAAACAAACATGCAGAATGGATCATGTCTCTGCTAAAGGGTGCATGCGATGCGATCGACAAAGGATTTGTAAGTAGGATAACTTTGCTAACTGCATGCAGAGCGTTAGGCTATGCTGTGGACAGATGATCAGGGTCCTGTGCTAGTGGACTGGAACTCCTTCAATGATCTCCCGCACCTTCCGTACGAAAAGGTTAAGATTATTTCAACTAGATCATGAAAGTGCAGAAAATTCGGCTCGGAAAACCTACTGTCCGCATCATTACTGCATGCTGGATGTCTTCTCACGTTGCTCATAACTATTGAGTACGATGGTAACTCCAGTAAAGCATTATGGTAAACTACTCCTCATCCGTATTCTGAGAATCTGATCGATGAACAACAACAGTACAAATTAACAGGGAGGAGCACTGGGGAAAGAGAGACTTTATGGGAACCAGGAGAGGAGCTCTAACCTAAATAAATCCCGATTCAAGTAATTTACAAGAAAACAGGTGAGGCTAAGAACTTGGGAAATCTTCCCATTGTTCTTAGTTGATGAGTGAAGCCTGATTCAAGTAATTTACAAGAAAGCAGGTGAGGCTAAGAACTTAGGAAATGTTCCCACTGTTCTTAGTTGGTGAGTGACTCCTGTAGCTCCTTCCTCGCCCGTCCTCACAAGTAGTGTACACGGCACTACCTAGTTTGTTCTTGCTAGTAACTACTACAATTCAGTGTTACTCGCTGCGCTTCCCACCGACGACTCTCTGATTAATTCTCCCTTTATTCCGCAAGAAACATTTATTTTATTAGCACCGCACGTACGCTTAGACCGAGATATTAGAAACCGCACAATCTAAAGGTGCTAAATTGGGAAGAAACACGGAGACAAATAAGCGGAAGAAACATAGGAATGTTATCTGGAGGGGGAGGGGTGCATCACTATAATTTTGCATCTTTGTTCGAAAAATTTAAAAAAGATGCAGAGTATGTGGGGTAGAGCGATTGCGCTGTGGATTGCGGATGTTACGAGACGGTTAAATCGTAAGTTGTTAGTTACTATAAATCCGTATGCTCCTGCCGTTCTTCGACTCATACGCTTCATAAGCACATGCCAACAGGTAGTACGACGTAGATTAGAGAATCCGGAAGTGTCACCATTTGCTCTGTCGTACTGTTACGCCCAGGTTTGAGCGATTATTTCAGTAAAAGATTGGCGGATTATTTTCACTAGTAGATAATTTGACATGATACTTTTGTTCGTCACAAAATCGAACACCTTTTTGAGCGTGTTTCACCCTTCTAACAATAATAACTTTAGTTACTATTTACTACCCCTATAAGTCGTATTTGTTTTGACGAAACTGACCGAAACTTCCTGCCTTAGCTTACTTCTGCCAAATTTAGATATAATATATCTTATATCTTATATTTATATATCCATCGTCATTCAGGCAGCGTGAATCCGTTAAATTGCTTGGCGTAATAATCGACGATGATCTGAAATGGAATTCCCATGTTGACAATGTTATCCGTAAAACCAACTTTTTAATTAAATCCCTCTCCACCCTTAAATCTTTCGGTTTGGATACTAAATGCCTCCTCTGTTATTTTAAAACTTATATCCGTCCTCATTTAGAATATGCTTCACCGGTTTGGCATTCTTCTCTTTCTGCAGAGCTCTCTGATCGCCTAGAAAATGTCCAAAAGAGAGCCATGAGAATCATTCTGGGTGATCATAATATTACAGACGAAGAGGCTCTTATTAAACTCGACATTCCTATATTATCTGTACGTAGAAATACTCTTTCAAACACGTTTGGAGCTAAGATAACGTGTTGTCCCCAGATGGCCCATCTATTCCCCCCTCCTCTTCCCCCCTCTTCCGTGCGTCGGTCCGAGAGGAATACTGTCAATCAGTTTTCCCCGTATCCCGCTAATTCTTCTACCCAATTTTTACGTAGTCCCATCATTTATTTCTGGTAATTTCTTGTAAGTGTATTAGTTAATTTGTTTCTTGTGTGTCTGTGTATTTTGTAAATTTGTATTTCTTTTCTAGCTGTTGATTGACGAATAACGGTTGATTGATTGAAAAAAAAAAAAAAAAATTCCCGTTTCTGCCGAATTCGGGAACCACTTATCCGACAAAATAACAAAGCTCAAAAACGAATTGTCGAATATCTAATCAATCTCAAATAAAGCTTGAACTCGTGACAATTTTCCGGTTTCAGCCGGATTCCGGATGAACTACACGTCCGGGTAAAAAAAAAACAATCGTCATATACGGATTCAGCATCTCTTCTTACCCCTAAGTCGGAATCTAATCAACTACAAATAAGACTTTTGCTTTTAACACATTTTCCGGTTTTGTTTTCATAATCGTGTTCACCATGTCTCTCTTTCCCTAAATCAAACATCTAATCAACTTCACTTAAAACTTTTTCTATTAACAAACTTTCCGGGTTTTGGACGGATTCCGGGGTAACTACTTGTCCGGCGAAAAAACGTGTTTCACCATCGTGCTCAGCATGTCTTCTTACCCCATAATCAACTATCACCTTAGCTGTTTAAAAACATTTTGCTTGCCCCTTAATTTAAACCCCCTCCCCCACCCCGAAATATGGGACCGCAGAGCCCATCTACAAACTTGACCTTACTCTTGACCCAAGAATCCTCACACCAAGTTTCATCAAATTATCTCATTTCCTTCGAGAGTTATCGTGCTGATAGACGGACGGACAGACGGACAACTTTAGCGATGTCATAGGTATCCCTCCACTTACGTTGTGGGATCCCAAAAATCGGTCCAGCCTTGACGGCAAAAAGCCAGAATTTGTGGCGTCATGCGTAGTAACTACGATAAGTAGGGTGGAACACGCTCTTTATCTAGCTAGGAGTAAGAGTAGCAAGTGGCAAATTTCTGACTTGGCAAAATAGGCAGCTGCCTGGGGCCCCAACCCTACAGCCTCGGGGCCTGGACGCCCAACGCCCCTAGAGCCCAAGCTTCCAAAGGTCTCCGGGTCAAATTGGTCTCTGTAAAGATTATCATGTGCAAAAAGCTGGACTTGTCTGTTTCGTTTCTGGGTCATCTTGTACATTTTCTAAAGTCAAGTTTATTTTCTGCATTTTTGTATTGTCCAAGGTCGAGTAAGTACATGAGTCAAGTTTATTTTCTGTATTTTCATATGTTCTAATGTCAAGTAAGTAGCCTGAGTGTAGCTGCAATGCAAAGAAGTGTGACCCTTCGCTGATTGAAAGTTTGACTAGCATATGCTGTTTCGTTTCAGCTGAGAGAGCTGGTACTCGGTGTTTACAAAGACCCTGAGAATATTGAGAATTCATTCACGGAGACGTTCAATTTCCTTTTTGAGTATGGAGTCGTGAAAAGCATGGCTTTCTCCCATATGAAGGATGGACAGTCCATGAAGTAAGTGCTTCAAGTTCTTTATACCCTCTCTTAATCCCTAGGCTCAGTATGAAAACAGAAAAGAGGCGACGATATCAGTGAGCTCGAAGCTCACAGGTTCAGGTTCAGGTTCAGGTTCTTTTATTTCAAAAATACTTTGTAACAATATATTTTGATCACTGGGGGCCGGCAGGGATACGAGCTCGTTAGCTCGGCCCCATTTTAAACACTGACTATATGAACATAGTATAAATGAGTCGTTCCTCTGTAAATACACTCACAAAAGAAAGAAAGACTCGTTCCATTCCGTATACTTTCACACGCCATACCAAACTCTCCACACGATAAAATAAAAAAAAAATAATAATAACACCAAGTCGTGGCCTAAGCTGAAGGAACGCTACCTTTTTCTAAAACAAAATTAATAATTGAAGGTTTATAATCCTGTTTGCGTCTCTTCAACTTTTTTTTCTCCGAAAAGTGTTTTCCTTAGAGTGTTAACATTCAAATAAAAAGTTATCAGCATCATAAGCCTGCACAGGCCTTACTTGCGGCGACGTTTCCGACTCTCTGCCCTCAGCGACGAAACCCTTCTTGTCACCTTCACCAGATTTCTCTAGGTGCCCATTCGAAGCTGGGTCAACTTTGAGTTGCCGTACAGGGCCACCCAGTCGGCCGGACACTTCTGATAACATATGGTGCTAACGCCTATGCTTGATGCTAGTCACCAAATGTCACCCACAATGTTTGTTCGCGGCATGCTTCTAGGTGCAGATGCTACATCAGACTTCAAATGCATGAGTCATGTCGCCGAGGTAGCTTGTTGTCCTGTCGACAACCCCTCTGGTCCTCTTGATGGCGAACCGCGGGAAGTCAGCGTCATTTGACATCATAAAGTGAGAAACCTTGCGTCAACATGCTATATTTGGGGAGAGTAATTAAAAATTTATTGACTCACCTGGGGCTGCATACCTTTGGTGTAGAGAATGCAGTACATTTTGGAGTAAAATATGGGAGTTAAAATAACCTCTAAATAGTAGGCGCGAAAAAACGGTCGACTTTTTCTAAAAGACAACGTCGGATTTTCTGAAAAACAGTCGATAAAATGAACAGCTAGTCGGTAAATACCTTGCCCCCCCCCCCAACCCCTGCCCCTAAATATTTTGGTTAGTAACGCCTCTGATTGGTCATGTTGGAATTATTAAATTTTTTGTAGGGAAGTTCAGATGAATTTAACCTCGGAGGACCTTGAAGGGATTTGCAAGACGTTGTTCAGGAAACTTATTGTGTGCTGCAGTTCCATGGAGAAACTTGACGACCATGAGAAGAAGTTCACCACTATGAAACTCTTCTACCATGAACGTAAGTAACTTCACTATTTTCCGAAAAATTAAGAAAACTTTTCGTGCAGTCGAGCTGCTGCTACCACCTGAAAAATACACATTTTACAAGAGACCTATTTCAATCTACCACAAATTCATGATTTTGGGTAGGCTATGCCGAACTTTGGGTATGCCCAAACTTTGGAACAGCAAATGCAAAAATCAGTTACACCATACCAAATGCTGGACATCCCAACCCTGTCTTAACCCACTAAATAAGAGTTCTGATTGGTTGTTTTCTGAATTTCACTCAAATCGTCATATCCTTTTCGGTTAGGGTGCCCAACGTTTGGTATAGGGTAACCGGCGTTTGGCGTAAGCAATCCCGAACTATGGATATATCCAGGGTTTGGGTTGCCTCCCAAAAATCATGTATTTGCGATTGGCTGGACTGTTTCCTCCGAGAGCTGGTTCGTAGACATTCCCGATTCAGTTCCTGTATCTGTATCCTAACGAAAGCGTATGGTACAACCCAACCCAAACAAACATTCAACCCACCCAAGTTCTGACCTCTCACAGAAATGAGCTCCTGTTGTCACCGATATTCACTTGATGAGTAGGTAAAAAAAAGAACTGCTCACCCAAAAAGTCGCAGCGGAGACTGAAAAGCTCTAACTCTAAAGCTTTCGAGGAATGTTGAAAGGTTACGGAAAAGATATACAAAAAATCACAGAAAATTTATCGGATTTGATTTCGAATCTCTTTAAGCAACCTGGAACGCTCGGCTTACGCCATGTGTTCGATATTGACGCCAGGCTCAGTGCGGAAACCCACTCAACGTCAACGTCCAGGCCGAAGGTCCCTGCCCTCACCCCATTCACTGAGCCCGGTCCTCACTTGAGTTACGTGAGCACTTTTTTTTCTTTGTAGACACTCCAGACGACTACAGTCCTCCTGGGTTTCGCCATGCGGACAGTTCCGAGTACAAGTTTCTCATGGACTCAAAGCCAAAGGCTCTTCACCTAGGGCACGTCGTTACAAAGTGGCACGCGATGAAGGTGGAAGTCAAGTCTCTGAAGCTCGTCTCCATTGACGCAGCGGAAAATTTGGCCAAGGACAGCAATATCGAGTCTAACGAGATCATCCCAGCTCCTGTCGTTTTTTATGATGAGCATTTGAACAATGGCCTGGAGGAAAATAACTCTCTTACAGAACAGTTAGGCAAGAAAAATAGTGGCGGTGATCAACAAAAATTGGCTTGTTCTGACCTCGATGGGATCACTCCGAAAGATCCTACTGACGGGATTGTCGAGAAGCAAAGCGTCCCATTAAAGAGAAAGAGAATTGCAACGGAAGATGGCGTGACGGACACTTCGCACCTTCCAGATTCCGAAAAGGCCGGACAACTTCATTGGAAAAAGCGGCGCTCCGCCACAGAATTTCCGGATTGTACAAGAAAGGAGAACTTGAGCACCCCAAAATTACAAGAGAAGGTTAGAGACAAAAAAGGAAATAGCAGAAAAAGGAACCGGGAGCTGTCGCCTGACTACGGTAGCAAGGATACTTCTGTTAGTCGAGAGGGCAACGATGGATGGAATGATGCGAGTTTAGCTGTCCATATGGATGAGACCCTGAAGCTCGATTCTGACGATGGAAAAAAGGATACTTGTGTTCTCCGTGAGAACAAGGATGGATTGAATGAGAAGAATATAGTTCTTCATATGGACAACACTGTGAATCTCGATGATCCAATGATGGTGGATAAACCGATATCTCAGGGGGGTGCAGGTGATAGTATCTTCCAGTATGACAACGGTATGTAAAATTAAATATATTACCTGCGAAAGTAACCTTAAACTAGATTTGTGCGGAAGGCGATTTGGCCGCTCCGCTTGTCGCATGCTCTCAGAAGTGGACACGAATCTCCGGCCGAATTTGTCATTTTACGGTTGTATGCAGCGAAAACCACCTTAGGTACCTAGATACACCTATTCGGAAACATTGCATCAAACAATCGAATCCCGAGAATTCAGGTCCCATAGCCTAGCAGTACTTCGTGATCAGAGAAAAATAACGCTAGGCAGTAGCACCAAGACTTAAAAGAACTAACACACACTCGAATAGCAGCGAAAACTAGCACCACTAGCGATGGATAATGTCCCTACTAAAACTGAATTAGTCGCGCACCAGCGCTGGCTCCGATAACTCCATGTTCCGCACATAGCAAAAAAGGTACATCTTCCCCTGTCTCCTCGATGTGTGCACACCGCATCTTAGCTGTACTAGAATGTTCTAAACGCTCAAGCTTGTCTCGCTTTGAATGTCCTAGCGTAGTGGGCGGCGAAACAAGTAACGCCCGTTTCCGATGCATGGAAAGCAAACGCCTTGGCGCTACTCCCTGGTGTTAATTTGCACTGTTCGTGCTGCAGGAAATGCGCGCACTATCATACCAGAAATTTACCGACGAAAATAACCGTAAACATTTGTTGTGATGCTAAACTTGAACCAATAAAAAAAATCCATCGAACTTTCCAGGACCCCTCCTGGAAAAAACCCTCCTAAAACATTTTTGCTTCTTTTCCTTACTTTTCATAGACTTTCTTTTTTAGACTTCCTGGAAGCATGAAAGTTAACTATAACTTAGTAAAATGATACCACAATTTTGTATTCATTGTTGTGTTTTTGCTTACGTTTTATTCATTTGATAATTATACATTTATAGCATCATCTTTTATCCGTAGTGTTCATAGTGTTCATTATAATTGACTTTAATTAGCAAAGCTAAAATATAGATGCTAAGATTTAACTTCTGGTATTGCTTAGTTTCTTTCCAATATCCTTCCACTAAAGTTTAGCTGAAGACTGGAGGTCTTAGGAAGATCATTATCAATACGGCGGTCTTGCATTCTACGCAAACGTTTAAACCCGCTTCTTCTTGACCTTGTGAGTTACACCGCAGCTGCCAACTATCCATCTATATTGAATGTGTACAGAGGCAAACGGCAAGGGGGTTTTCCAAATTCAGATTAATCTTCTGAAGCATCTCAGCGCGTTGACCATGCTTTTACTCAGAACTACGGGACAGGTGGCAACTAGAATAGGTTTAAACGTTCGTTTAATTGTGGGTCCTATTTTTTTTTTAGGTGCTTGTGACGACAACGCATCTGAAACTGGAACACTTCCATTTAATGACACTGTTGACTCGGCTTGTGTCAAAAATTTCGGTGTCCAGTGCCCGTGTGGCGCCAACGCGTATTGTGGGGAACTGATGCTTCAGTGTGAAGAATGCAAGACTTATCAACATCCGGTAAGAAAGGTGTTATTTCTAGGATATGTGAGGAAGTAGAATTGAAATCCGTTCAGTTTCTTTGGTTTCGAAAGCTAGCATGGTGATATTTGAACATTCATAGAACAAAATTTAATGCCAATGATGAGACTTACAGGTGGATGAACAAAATCAAAATTTAAAACAGGCTATGGTCTTCATTGCGGGAGGGGGGGGGGGGACCTGGTAAATGGCCGAAAGTGTACCTGATTTTTACCAGATTTATTATTTTTTTTCTAATAATAAATTTGGAGTGTGGCCTTCAATAAGCTACAATGTAAAAAGTTGAATAGCCTAGTATGTACAAAATCAAGTCGAAAGAGAAAATTTGGCGTGTTTTCACGCTCTTTCACTTCTGTTTTTTTTTTTCAGGGATACGCCGTCACTAGCCTTTTACCTTTGGGGGACGTCCAGTTTTTCCAGCAGGACTTTAGAGAGAGAGAGAGAGAGATTGGTTTATTTAAAACAACATCGTAGCTGACAGCTAATTTGCGTTGCTTCACTATACTAAATAACAAACTAACACGAAAAAAAAAAAAGAAGAAAATATCACTCGGCTTTGTTTAACAAATCCGTAAAAAAAGGTACAAACGAATTTGCGTGGCGGTTCGTTCGCGAAGCTACTGGAACCAGTTTATTTTGGTGACGCGGACGGTTGTTGGGTGGTGCAGTGGGTGGTAAGATGTCTCGATGCTGGGGTTTGGAGGGAGAGCATATTTAAAATGTGCCGACAAAACACGCCGTTGATGCAAAGCGACAACATGGCTAACGGCTGTATCCAGGACAAATTTTGTAATCCACCTTTATTTCTGGCAACATATAACTACTTTCCATGCACATTCTAGCTTTTAATGTGATTCAAGCCCACGACAATTCTAAGTCTCAAAATTGCTGCGAAACGCGCCGCAGGCGAAATTTTGTGGAAATACTGATGATCAAAGTGCCTTTTGCTACTACCTATTAAACCACAGGGCTGTCTGCCGAACAAAAGGGGCCATCCAAGCCAGGGTAAAGTAGATACAAAGTACATTTGTTCTGAATCTACAGCAAACAAAAGTAGGCTAGTTTGCACGGCAAGAGAAGTGCTTATTCCTGAAGTACTGCAATCATTAGAAGTAAAAGTTAAGTAACGAATGGCAACCAGTTGAAGCTATCGTTAAGTGGTAAAAAACAAGAGCTAAATATATGCCACTTAAATTACCGAACTCAGTAAATGAAGTGAACCAAAAAATGAATTCGTACCACCGACAAACTAACTAAAAAAAAAGGAACAGATCGAATTGTTATTTGACCGAACCGGAATTGTTATTCGGACCGAATGCGGTGAAATCGATGCAGACTGAACAAAAATTGGATGAATTACCAAATTCGATAAGTGTGGTTACTCCCATCAGGAACTTGTGTTATGTATGGGTTTGAGGGGGGATGGTTTACGTCTTGTTAAAAGAAGGAAATATTTGGGTAAAGTTAGGGTTAAAGCTGGTCCTTACTTTGCCCTATGTGGGGATGCGACAATGAAAGTATGAGTCATTTTGCGGGAGTGTGTGAGGAATTGAATGGGTTGAGACAAGAGTTGTTTGGAGTGAGAGCGTGTGGGAATGAGTGGACAATTGAGAAAATGAAAGAGAAAGGTTTCCAGGCTATTCAACTGTTTGGAAAGCTCCTCAGGATAGGGTTAGCACACTGGGAAAATTGTATATCCGTGTAAATTAATATTGGCATAGTTTTCTTGTTTTTATATATTTTTCTTTTGTTGATTTGGTGCGATGGCCCTTGTTGGCTTTAATCTTTTTTTCGTGTTACTCTTTTTTTCCTTAAAGTTTGAATTTTCCTGAACAAACTTCTAAAGAATGGGAACCAATAAATACGCTAAATCAGACAACTTCGAAATGTAGGGACAAAATATTTTATAAAACGGGCATCACGGCTTACTTCTTAAAAATACGTCATTAGATCCCGCTACCGCAGGTTACTAGTACTACGATCACCTGATTTTTTGCGACCATGAAAGGGTCAGTCCGGGTCAGACCTATTAAATATGAAAAAAAACTGGCTTCAAATACTTATTTCACGTGAAATAAGCCAAGCCATAGTCAAAACTGGAGAATGTATGCCAGGATTTCTTTCTGCTTTTGCTCCCCCTCTGCCCTAGAGCCTGCGGTACAGCTGATTGTAGTCTAATACTGGATATTGCTCACTGCAAGCGTAGCACTGTCAGCTTCAACTAAATGAGCTGACTATCTGAAGTTTTTGTGGACGTTGCTAGACAGTTCATGTCCCAGCAAAAGCAGTGACTGTTTATCCAGTCCATTTATTTTTGTTCTGCAGGCCAAGTGAAATTGAAATATGTTCATAATTTATGTTTAATCCGCGTATTTAATACAGCATAGGAACAAAAAAAACGTAGCTGTTGGCACGGATGAAAAGAGCAAAACAACAAAATATCTGGAAATACCGTAAATTATTTTAGAGCACTGCTAATTATTCGCTGTTAGCTATTCGACTGGCTTTTTTGCAGGAGCAAGAAACCAAACCGAGTATGAAACAGCATTTAGAAATGTCTTCAGAAAAGCATGCCTCACTATTTAGTACTTGAGCCCTGGTTTAGCACTTTTCTGTAACGTAACGGACTGGCATTGCTACTAGAAGAAACTTGCTCGAATTTCTGTTACGATTAGCAGGAACCAGGAAAAAAACGTCATCTAAACTTCGAATGCTCTGTCTTGATTTAAACAGTAGATTCCACGACATAAAGCATGATTTTTCCCAAATGAATTTGAACGCCGTCTAATATGGAACGTTGTTCAACCTCCTTCACGAAGTGGAATGCGTTGCTTTGTTTCTAAAGTACGTGTCATAGTTGTTATTTCTTGTATTTACGTGAGATATTGTTCTCGTCCGTTGTGCGTGTGCCATTTGCAGTATCAGGCTTCAAATGGCAATCTTGGTGACCTGGCCCGTATCCAGGAAGTTTTTTCGGGGGGGGGGGGGCGCCTGCTGGTTGAACAAAAAAGACGTAGATCAAAGTGAAAAGCCTATAAAAATTATTATTTTTGTATGTTTCGGGGGTTTCACTGCGTAGTTCGAATTTACAGGAAGTCGTCGATTTCACATATAGAGCGTGTTCCACCCTACTTACCGTAGTTCCTTACGCATGACGTCGCGAATTTTGGCTTTTTGCCATCGAGGCTGGATCGAATTTTGGGATCCCAAACCGTAAGTGGAGGGATACCTATGACATCGCAAAAGTTGTCCGTCTGTCCATCCGCCTGTAAGCACGATAACTCTGGAAGGGAATGAGATATTTTGATGAAACTTGGTGTGAGGATTCGTTGGGTCGTCGGACCAGTCAAGTTCGTAGATGGGCTTTGTAGCCCTACATTTAGGGGTGGGGGAGGGGGTTCAAATTAAGGGGCAAACAAAATATTTTGAAACAGCTAATGCGATAGTCGATTATGGGGTAAGAAGACATGCTGAGCACGATGGTGAAAACTATTTTGTCATCGGACGAGTAGTTTGCCCGGAGTTTGTTAAAAGTAAAAGTTTTATTTGAAGTTGATTAGATGTTCGATTTAGGGGTAGGAAGACATGCTGAAGACGATGGTGAAAACCATTTTGTCGACGAACAAGTAGTTTGCCCGGAATCCGGCCGAAACCGGAAAGTTTATTAAAATTAGAAGTTTTATTTCGAGTTGATTAGATGTTCGATTTAAGGCAAGAAGACATGCTGAACACTTATGTGAAAACAATTTTCTACCCGGACATGTAGTTCGCCCGGAATCCGGCGAAAACCGGAAAGTTGGTTAAAAGTAAAAGTTTAATCTGAAGTTGATTAAATGTTTGATTTATGGGTAAAAAGACATGCCGAACCCGATGGTGAAAATCATTTTCTCGCTGGACAACTAGTTCGCCTGGAATACGGCCAAAACCGGAAAATTTGCTAAAAGCAAAAGTTCGATTAGATGACAGATTAAGGGGTAAGAAGAGAGGCTGAGTCGGTTTATGACAATGGTTGACAACGGAAATCGTATGACAACGGAAATCGGCAGGAAGTCTCGGTCAGTATCGTCAAAATAGATATGGCTTATAGAGGTATATCTGAACTTGGTTTTCTCTGATGATTAGCCTGTCCAAGACTGGATCTGGCGAAGACAAGACTCGATTTTCTGAATCAAATATTAGATTTTTGGGATCCCATCGACACCTTTGGTCTTGTTCTATTTTCCAGCAGAATATTATGCCACGGGTGAATCCGACCAATCACATTACAGAGATACGTAGTTACGACGCTTACTACGCTCCCGAGCATGGTAAGCAAATAGTTACCTTTAGTTACTGTTTCGAGAAGGTTGGAACGGTCAGCGTAGTAACTTTTTACGATGTTGGAACGAAAATATAGTAATTAATAGTTAATATTGTTAGAAGGGTGAAACACGCTCATAGTCTGCAAGATAGTCCAGATGGAACATATTCTGGGTGCTTTAGTTCAACTGTCAGTAAGTGAATGGAAATGGAGCGGGGGGAGGCTTGAAGAGTGATGTCCAATCAAATTTTGCTTTCCAGCCCTGCTTTCTGGCTTTTAAGGAAGACGATTTGGCTCGTGGACACTTCTGCATGCAGTGCTCGAAAAAGATGGACTTCTACACGGAACCGTCAATGGCCCATCTCACGGACAGTCAGTTGCAGGTATATCTTGACTTTTGTATATCAGTAAAAGAAGGGTCCTGTTAGCTACTACATCTGAAAGCCGGATAACATTTCATCTAGTGTTCCGTCCATTTTGTTCAACCGGGTGGAAAAACTGTTATTTATTTCTTTACGTTTCATCAGACTACGAGTGTTAAGCCGCATTCGATTCACCAGCAGTTATATATTGATTTTGACGACCAGCCCTAGATGCCGTTTCCTTCAACTGCGCGTAGTGCTGCTGTTGTTTTATTCAGAGGCCGTAGTCTTAGTTCTACAAAACCGTCGGATAAGGTCCGTTACTCCTAACGGAATTGTTTTTTCTATTTGCGAGTTCTGCCTATAGTTTATTTTAGGATAATATGGATAGAGAACTGTAGGTGAACCGAACGAGGCTTTAGACGCCAGACCTTAAATCGTCCTGTACCTGTATGTTCGCCCAGGTTCAAAAACTAGTCAGTCTTCTTTGGCGCGCTCCTGCCATGCCATCGCTGACTCAGTCTACAGACCTGCGAGGATTTTTGCAAGACCCTCTTGTAGGTTTTACGGATCATGGCTCTTGGTGTTCGGTGTTGACGTATTCCTTGGGGATCCCAGTTAGGATGGTGTCTAGCAGCCTAGATTCGTCCATTGAGAGGTCATTATCTTGTATGCATCATCGCCACTCTGGTTCTGATAACCAGAATGTATATGTCTCCAGAAGCGTCTTACTTATTGGCAGTCCTGTGCAACTTTTGGGAAAATTTTACGACCCCGCCATCTGTCACCAGCCCTTTTGAGGCATCAGCAGTCAATTCAGTTTGGTGATTTAACCGTCATTAATGTTAAGAACTCAACGTGGGTGCTCTTTCGGTTACCTTGGCTACCCCAAACATGATTATGATTCGTCATACCAATTCGACGAAGAGGAGAGCCTTTGAGAGTTCGGCTTTTCCAAACACCCCCAGAAGGTCCTAAAATTGTCTTAGTCTTATTTTCTTAAATCTTAGCGCGGAGCTTACCGCAAGGTGGAAATCCGATGGACCGACTGTGGGAGTTGGCGCTTGCAGTTCAGTCTAACGAAGCTCCTGGATAAATTAGTTGCCCTTTCGCCATGATCTCTAAATTCGTGGAAACCCTTCACTCTTGCAGCTTTTAGATTATAAAAATCTTCTTTGCCTGGCCCCTCATAGTTAGTGATACGTCTGGCTATTTGTTTTGCTGTCTGATGCGTTTTATCCATAACGCAACTTTATGAACCAAGACTTAAGCCAAACATTCGCCGCAGAAGAAAAGCAGAACCATATGACAAGATATAATGACCCCCTTCCCCCTGGGACGAACTAAACTTTTAGTAATAAGCAGGGGCGCAGCTAGGGTTTTGTGTTTGGAGGGGGGATATAAGGAATGTGCCGACAAAATTGTCCAGTGTGCCGACAAATGCGGACACATAAGCTAAATTAAGAAAATAAAACTTATCGGATTTAAAGAAGCGGTGTTTCTACTTCTTTAAATCTGAAGGTTTTCTCTTTTCGTTTCCAAAACAAAATTGGCTGATCTAACTCCATTTGTTTCTTCGCCTTTGTTTCTTCACTTTCCACGCATCAACAAGTGCCGATGACTCCAACTCAGTAGCCATGCCTTTTTCGGTGTAAGGAGCATAAGTCTGTCATCGCCCATGGTTGACCTCAATCGGCTTTTTACAATTTTCATCTTATTGAAGATCCGCTCACCTTCAGCTGAAGTCACGGGTACAAAAACGAAAGCTCTGTAGACAAGTGGAAGAACACGCTTGTGCTCTTTGGCCATAGAGAAGAGCTGTCCGAAGTTCCGTTTGTTAGTCTGAGTCTGCTTTAACTTCCTGGAAGATTTCAATTTCCGACTTCAGTGCCCCTTGTGGTATCTGCACTGTTTTGCATGGTACTTTGCTGCATGAGTGCTACGGTAGTCGTCATCAAACTCGTAAACTATGACGGGCTTTGCAGCTTCTTTACACTCTTCACACGCCTTTCCCGTTTATCCGGAGAAGTTAAGCTAGCGACACGGAACGGGTGTTGCCGTGTACACCAAGACTGACAAATGACTTCGCGCCAACAAAAAAGTTTCTGCCGACGATCTTAAGGACTTCGGTTAATAGAAGTGCGAGACGTCGGCGCTAAGACTTTTGCCGACACAAGTAGGGACCATTGGAGCAAGGCGTCGGCGCTGCGCGCCGACGCCTTAGAACTTTGGGGGGAGTCCCCCCCCCTGCCCCCCTTAGCTGCGCCCCTGGTAATAAGGCTCTTTCACACTGACAATTGTCCCCCCCCCCCCCCTTACTGTCATCCAGGTAACCCTGGCTCACTTGCTTATTGTCAACTTCCTGTCTCTGTTTCAGCTTACTTGCCTCTTACGACTCCTGTTGACCCTTCTGATCGAGAGAAAGGAAAGCGCGTTCGATTTGACAAAGATGACAACGGCGTTCAAGGTTCCAGACGGGGTTCTGCGAAAGGTGATTGCACCGCTCGAAGGCCACGGGGTTTTCAAGAAGCTTCGCGGTCGAGGGTAAGTCAGCAAGACTTTACGTCGTACCTTGCTTACACTGCCGTGAAATGGATCTCCTCGGGGAATTGTGCTGATTTGTCTGGTATGCGAACCATCGGTATAGACAAATGAGATACATGTCTAAGGAGATAACTGCCCACTTTGGTTTAATTCGCGAAATAACGAAGAAGACACTGATGTTCATGGTCAATACAGCGGACTTGGGAAAAAGAATTATAAGCCTTAATTTTTAGCCGAGCGTAAGTCGGTTTACAACCGTAAAGCTAGAAGCAGAGAATTGCTTCCCTCCAGATGCAAATTTTATGTCAAATGGAGACAAAAGGCCCACAGATATATAGATAGATGTTTATTAAGGCCTTTGGCTATGAGCAGTGAAGTATATACAGGCATACGGACGTATCTCCACTTCTCAAACTAACTCGTCGTACTTAATTTTCTTAGGTGAACGATCCAAAAATTCTTCGATTCTCCATTTATTTCTTGGATTTGAGCTACTTAACAGTTCTGTTAGTGACATTTCTGTTCGGTTCATAAAAGTATTCGATGGGTCAGACAACTCCTGACCCCTGTAAAGAAAATGGTCAAGGTTAATTTGCACCTTGACCTCTCCCCGTTTCAACCTTTTTAAAGCCCATATGCGACCTCTATAGTGATAATTCCTTAATCCCTTGATAGCGATTTACAAATTGCGAGCCGCGTAGACATAAAAGCCTGGGGTATACAATGGTTTGATAACAGATAACACATATTTGGCCATGTTCGTGTTAAACGTTATGCTTGACGCATCCTTTTATCATAACGATTAACAGAAGCATGCGCAAACATGAGTTGTCTGTTAGCAAACTTCTGACTGTAAGTAAGTAAGTAATTTATTTCTGACCCGCCATTTGAAAAGCGGAGTATGTAAAATAAAATAAAAGAACTAAATAAAACACAACAAATAAAATATACAACTTTTCATTCATCGGCCAGAAAAGGATGTTGAGTCATGAGCTGACTGGGCCCTGTTGTCCATGGTTTTTGGCAGAGCCGACAGAATGTAACAAAATGTGACCGACAGTGTAGGTAGTATCAAGAACGTTGTATTATGTACAGTTAAAATGACGAGCGAGTGAAGGCACAAACGAAGTTAAATACCTTTCGGTTGGGTCTGTAGGGGGTCAAAGTTGATTCTACTCTTAACCCAAAGAGTTCTATACTGGCTTGTCATCTCGAACTAGTCGGGCTACTCGAACTGGTCCTGAAGAAGGGCAATCGGGAAGATAATTTCGTAAGATAATTCTTCGTGGGTAATCGGGTATCCCTCACTTTTACAGGTCTAAGCCTCGTTTTTGTTGCATGCTGCAGATCCACTTCTCGGCCGATTCCAGACTGATTCTTTCTACATCCGTTTTTGCACTGCAGCGCTTCCGAGGAAGACGGCAGCGCTTCTCGAGAATCACGGACTTGCTCCCCGGCCAAGTCCGTGCTTCCCTGCAAGATGCTGCAGCGCTGCCGCTTCAACCAAGAAGAAAGTGAATAAAAAAACGCATATTATGCAAAAGCAAAGAAGTGCTGCAGCAGCGATGCGGCAGCGCTATTGCAACAAAACGAGGCTCTAGTAGTGTCACCTTCCTTAGTTGTCAGTATGGTCTTATTTTGTTGATATTTTAAATGATAAGAAACAGGCCCTGGTGTTACAAAAGGGGGTAATTGCGAAATAATACTGGCACACACAGTCCAATTTTCGCATTCGAATGCGAATTTCCTCCATTGCTTTTTGTCGCATCCCGTGCAGGTTTGCCCGTATGCGAATTTCTTATGCGTATTTTAGCGTGCGAAAACGTATCGGATTGTGTGTGCACGTATAATGCGAAAAATAATACACATATCTCTATGAATGTAGTACTGTGATGAAGAAAATGTTTCAAGTTGGAATTGTGTGCAACAACGTCACTTATTCATCGGAAATAATACTTTGCAGCAACTCCGACAAGTTTTCTGTGGACCAACGCAAACTACGCAAAGTAGCCCCGAACTTCTTGTCCCGGAATGATAACATGTCAGAATCCTCGCAGGCTACCCAGATGAGTATCGGCGAAGTTGGTCCGAAATCGTCGAATCTCGCTTTTGAATACTGAAGTTGTTACATTTATGCTTTGGCAGATAGCCAAATCCGTGTTCTGTAAGTCAACACTTATACTTCTTTCTCTGTTTAAGTTACTCAGCTAAGTTCGCCGTCGGAGACGTCTCCGAAGTAAGGACTAACGCGAACGAGGAAAGCTAGTTCATCTTAGTACAAATGAGCCCTAGCGAATTCTTCTTCCACTCACGACCGTTTGACTTCCAACCATGTTAATCTTTCGCCCAATGTTGAACTTATCCTTTTGCCTTTAACTTCCACTACCCATACAGTTGATACAGTAGAGTTATGCTTCTTTGAACGTCGGTTAACTTTGAACAGTGCCGTTACCACTTGCTGTGACAAAGGTCAGCTACCAAGTTAGCCAAAGTAGCTAATTAAGGGCTCGTAAGAAGACCTAAATGGGTGGTTAGATCATTTTGCCATTTGGCCCAAAATCGCACAGTTCAAAGTGAAGTAACGTTCAAACAAGCATACCTTTACTGTGCTTGGACGGAGTCGTTACTTCCCCTTTACTTACGTTTGCAGCTTTGAGGCATCTAGCAGAATCAACGAAACTCTTAAGAGGGGAAGAACTTCTTCATGATATGAAACTGGTGGGCAGAGGCGTTACTAGCCAAAATGTTTGGGGGGGGGGGGGCGAGGCATTTACCGACTGGCTGGTAATTTTTACCGACTTTTTCTGCAGAAAAAACGACTGTTTTCAACAACAAAAATCACATTTTTGAAAAAAAAACGACTATTTTGACGAAAAATCGACCAATTTTCAGAAAAACCGACAGAAAAAATCGCGGCGCTTCGCGCCGACACGGTTATTCTTTAATGACTGGCCGACAGCATTGGGGGGGGGCCCCCCCCTCCTCCCCCAGTCGTGACGCCCCTGACTGGTGGAAGTTCTTGTTCTTGTGAACCAGTATGATAGCACGTCTTGTGAATTTAGTTTTACCAAGATGATACCTCTGTACGCGTTTGATGACCTTTCTGGTCAACTGAAATAGTAAATTTCAAGTATTATTTGCAATTCTCGGTTGACTGGAAGCGTTTGGTTTATCCCGGTCGACTGAACGGTCCATGTAAAGTTGACTTTTAACGACCTACACTGTACAAAAATCTTGCAGTATTTGCTACTGGGATTAATCTTGTCTCTAGAAGATAATCTTATCTCTAATTCGGATTAATCCTATCTCAGTAGAGAAAAGATTAATCCCAGTAGCAAATACTGCAGTTAACTTCAATCCTAACTCGGAGAAACTTTTTACAGTGTAGTTGGATTGTCATGCATACCATCGTTAAGAGCGAACAATGGTTTGGCAGACCAAATAAAACGGTACTACACTGTAAAAAATAATCTTGCAGTATTTTCTACTGGGATTAATCTTGTCTCCATAAAGATAATCGTATCTCTAATTCGGAG
The DNA here is from genome assembly GCA_023053575.1 of Branchinecta lynchi. NCBI lineage: Eukaryota > Metazoa > Arthropoda > Branchiopoda > Anostraca > Branchinectidae > Branchinecta > Branchinecta lynchi. The sequence goes on along the minus strand of JAKZAP010000004.1, from coordinate 21,172,486 downwards.
TAATTATATCTCAGTCGAGATAAGATTAATGCTAGTAGCAAATCTGCAGTTAACTTTAATCCTTACCCGGAGAAACTTTTTACAGTGTAGGAAGAAAAGTAAACCGTATGCTTGACTGGTTGTTGAATCGAACGCGGTAGTTAACATCTTCGCAGCGCTGCAAGGCTGATTCCTATCGAGAGTTGATTTTCGCGATTTGCCAGATCCTCCCCCAGGGGGACTATTTCGAAGAGCGACTATTTCTAAAGCAAAACTTTTTTTCTTGCTTGAGGCAGGATTTCCTCTGTGATCTTTGTTTGAAAATTCAAGCTTGGGCGGATGGCAAAATATTTACCAAGTAGAAAGGAGATGTGTAGCAGGAAAAGATCCCCCGGGGTTCGACATGGGTATTTCGATGGGAATAACTAGATGCCTAAATTAAGCTTCCCGAGGCCATAGATTCCCAAGGCCATAGAGGCCGAAATAAGTAACGCGGTTCTGTTTGGTTGGGCGTTCGCCAGGTTTCTCGGTCGTGAATGGGTGCAACTTTAAACTTTAAAAACTGATCTTTTACTCATTTTTCTGCGTTGATCTCAAACATGATTTTTCAGGTGATGTTCTCCGTTGATCCGAGCAAGAGTTTATATAGTTCTACGTTGTCACGTTCCTTGTCCTTTCACTTTATACTGTTCTGAATTTACACTGAGTTCCGAAAGATAATTTATTGGCAAATTGGAGTCTTCGACGACATATATTTTATAATTACAGGAATAATTTATATAAATAAAGAATTTATCACTCAACATTGTGCAGCAAATCACCCGTTTGGCGATTGCACCCTAACAACACACATACTCAGGCAGTAAACAATGGTAAAACTTTACGAACAACTGGTATCCATAGTTTAAGATAGAACCATATGAAAAGTCAAAAAAAAATTCTGCTAATGGTTTATTGATAGGAGTGACCTAGGAAAAATAAATCACGCAATCAAGGTATCCTAGAAAACAGAACGAAATTCTAAACTTGAACAATAACAAACAGTTGAACAATTGACTGTCTTCCTATCAAATATGGTCTAAAGTGTCGCATCGTCGAAATTACGGGAAATTTCTTTCATCTCTCTCTTTGGTGCAGACATTACCAAGAGGTTTGTAATCAAGGCTGGACAGGCGTTTGAGCTGATGGTTGCCTTGCGAGTTGCACAACATCTAAATCATAGGAATGTTACGAAGTAAACTGGCAACCGTAAACAAACACGCGTATCACCAAGTGCCCATAATAATATATTTATAACTTAGTTTTGGTGTGTAGAATATATCATGTACATGATGTATTTCTAGTGGCAAATGTTCAAAGGCGTTTTTCCGCGACCCCACAAACCGATTGTGCGTCGAAAGAGTGTTTCCGTGATCGTCTCTGTCACCTGCAAGCCTGTTTCCGCAACCGGAATAGTTTTTATGGCTCGTTTTATGGCCTAAATTTGACAAACGATTCTCGAGATGATTTTCGACATTGTTGCAACAAAATTTAGCGGGAAATTCAAATTTTGCGGCAAATTAAATTCCAAATAAGAAAATAAGCTTTTTTAATAGACAAAAATCTAAGGTCCTTTTAGTACAGAAGGATTCGGGCGTAAGCCTAATTTTCTGTCTATTGCAATTTAGTTTTATTATAGTCATAAAATACCCCCAGTTTCCGCGAGTTTCAACTTGTGCGCTTAGTTTCAACACATCATTCACAAATGTCTAGGACAGAAATAAACCGCGGAAAAACGCCTTAAATGCGATGTCAAATAAATAAATAAATAACTTAGCTATAAATATGTGAATAACTAAACAATACGTGGTGGGCTCTCGGTATCACAAACTACCATCTGATGACTAATCGCACCACATTTGTGCTATGCACTAAAACATGTTATACAGTTCATATTCGTAATCCCATCATTTTGTTGTCCCAAAGAAACTCCTTTAAGGTTGTGCACGTATTTTTGTTTGTTTGTAGTAGCGCTTCAAGGATCGAAGAAAAAACCCTGGATATCCGGGTTGCGTTCTTCCCTCTACCAAGGGCTCATGATTTGTCCATCCTCGCTCGCGATTCTCAAGAGCATCCCACTGCCTTGATTTACCCGCGGTCTTGTTCTACCTCCGCAGTTTCGATCAGCTCCGTTAGATTGGTCCTTTAAAATCCCAATTCAACCGACATTGTTACGTCTACGAGGATTGCTCGCGCGGCTGAGGGCCCTATGATGTCAGTATAATAAATTTAAAGGAGATCTCGCAAAATATTTTGAACATTACACACATTATTTCTGTTTAGTAGCGAAAGATGATAACAAAGAAATCATGATCACTAGCCCACGGAATTGGAATGTAGGATAACTAGAACTGTAGTAACGAACATAAATACTCTGACAGCCTAAGCTGACTGGGAAACGTGTATTAATGGCTCAAAACCGAAAAGTAGTCGGTATTACGTCTCTGACGAACACCGTAACCGAATTTTGAGCCACTGTTTAATAAATGTTGTAACGAACACTTCAACGTCTATGTATGCGGTCTTGCCACAGCATTAGATACAGTGACAAACTTACACTCGCCGTGAGCTTTACGTTTTCCTGATCATTTACTGTCCAGGGTACGGATTGTACAGTAGCCTAGGGCCGGGGTCTTCAGCCGTCCAGGGTCGGGCGGAATTCATGCCAGGATTTTATACACCATACGACTTCCATTTTCGACTTCATAATAAAAGTGAAAAAAAATACAGTCGGGAAACCCTAGTCCTCTGTCCGTACCATAAGGTATGTTCCCACTGAAGATGGTTTCCGCTTTGACAAACGGATTCTTCACGACCGATGGAAAAAACTGATGGTCGAAGAGGAACCGAACGAGCAGGTCAGGTGAGCGAAACCACCGTATTGGGGATCTAGATATTACCGAAAACGCGCTTGTGGCAGCGACACTGCAGGTGTTCAAATCTAATGCTATGGCTAGGGCGCTATTCAACAGAACTATTATCCACAGCAGCACATCACTACAGTGCACCAAGATCACCACTTATTCGACTAGAAAACACTGGATTCGCATACTTCGAATAGAAAAAGTTACAGGAACGATTATTTTAAATTCTTTGGTCTATGCATCCGAGCCATCCTGAACTCCTTTAGCTCTCGCCACGACTTGTTTATACAGTTTAACTTTCCTTTCCACCATTCATCATAGTCATCATACACTTTGGCAGGAATTTGCTTTTCATGAAGCAATGCACAAAGGCGACACCAGAAGTGGGTGTTAATAAACTCGCCTGTTCCGTGCCACCTGAAATACTGGTTATAAAGTTCATCGTTTTCGTCGACGGTTTTGAGGTACTGAGCAAGTTCTTTGGGAGAAGAGAAGTCATCCACATGGATGAAAGAGTTGAGGGGGGAGGCAGCTTCGTAGTCTTCTCTGGGCGCGCCCATGGCAATCGGTAGGATTCCGTTCCTGAAATAAAAAAAAGTTCTGTTCTAAAGCTCAGTTCTGGCGCTTAAGGCTTATAGCTGAGTTGGGATTAAAATGTATAAAAGTCACGTGCATCTGATACCATTTCTCTTCCTCAATTCGCTCAATCCCAAGTGTGAGAAATGGAATGATAAACTCAACAGAAATCACGAACAGAAATGGGTAGAAACATTAGATGGCAGCACTTTCGGACCCTGCCACTGTTTTCTTTCTGTAAATTTTTAAATCTGTCACTCAAAGAAGATATATTGGCTGTGGGGCCGGGGCACTGCCGCACATATTTAGTACTTTAAGATTTTAGTCCATCTTAAATCTGAAACTGGTGTCTGCCTGCTTGCCTGCTAGAACGGAGCTTTCTGCTCGAAAGCAGAAACATGGTTTGATGAAACAAAAGCTTGGCTGCATAACTTCAGATAGTCCTCTCTGACATAGGCTGTACGACTCCACTTCAGTTCACACGGCTCTGGCTCGAGGACAAGCAAAATCATCCTTTTTGGCCCCAGGCAAGAGTTCTAGAAAGCTTTCCAAAATGTAATTTCATATTCATCAATCCGACCTAAGGTCCACATTTTCCGTAAAAACAGCACACAATTAGACCCTTGGCACTTTCTAGTAATAAGCTGAAATCAGAGGACTAGGAAAAAAAACAAGAGCTACGAGCTCATATGGCACTTGATACGAGTAGGTAGTAAAAAAAATGCGGAATCGAACCTAGACATACGATATCTTGTTTCACTCAAGCCTGAGCATTTCCGTCGCCTCGGATCACCTAGGGCAAATGACTTTCCTGCCTTCCAAGATTCAACCCTAAAAATTCACTCGTTTGGTCCCTAACACATGCGACACGGTTTCCGATACACCCCTCCAACTTCCTCTACCGAGTCCGAATCTGGTTCGGACTACTACGTGGATCATCTAAAGCATTTTCTCTTACCACCATCAAGTTTCACTCAAATCTTAGCGTTTTTTTTTTTGAAGCTTCCGGTAACTCTCCGCCCAGGTTTGTTTCTTTCCCCGAAGTTGAACCAGAGGATTGACAGCCTAACGAGGACCCTTGTCAAGAAGGGCCGAAATATCGCTGATGAAGAATCATAGCTGACGTATCCGTTGTAAACATTTTTTGAATACAAAATCTCCCCCCCCCCCTCTCCCCCAGCGTGGTCGGATCCAGTTCGGACCCTAAAATATGTCATCTAGGGCAATCGAGCTCTCTACATTCGAAGTCTCATTAAAATTGCTCCACTTGTTTGACCCCTATGCGAGCCAAAACTTTTCTGGGAATCCCTTTCCAACTCTCCCCACTGTGGCTGAATACGAATCGGAAACATAAACGTCGTATCTCTGACATCTCCTAATCAAGTTAGACTGGAATTGGAGCATAGCCTATCCGCAAATTTCCGTTTCTCACTTCACCCCGCTCCCCCACCGTGACCAGATCCGGTCCAGACCCCAAATAACAAATCAAGGCCGCATTAACTCGGAACTGCCCAACTTGCATCCCATTCCTACCCCCCCCCCCCCCCCCGTCCAACTCTCCTAAACGTGCCCGCATGTGGTTCGGACGCATGTTTTGCTTGTCTAGGTCATCAGTTCTTATCACCGACGATAAAGTTTCCCTCTAATCGGACCACCCGTTCGCAACTTCGGAAGCCAGTGATTTCTGGATTCCCCTTCCCTCAACACCCCAAAGATGGTCGGATCTAGGAACACAAGTTTTCCTAGGGCATTATGTCGGGTCCTTAAGTCATTAATTGGCCTGCAAAGTTTCATCGTTCTTAGAATAGCTGGAACTATCACCCCTCCCCCCCTCTCAAGTATCTGATTCGACCAGGACCTGACGTGGAACATCTGAGACGATAGCTCTTTCCACTTGCCAAGTTTCATTCAATTCTGATCACCCGTTCAAAGGTTATGCATGCCACCAGATTCCGGGCTCCCAATCCCTCCACTCCCCCCACGGTGGTCGGATCCAGGAAACGACTATTATCAAGTCAATCTGTTCGGGTCCCTGACAGGCTTTCCAAGTTTCGTCGTCCTAGCACATCCGGAAGTACCGAACTAGAAGGATTGCTGAAATTCCGCCCTCCCCCCCCCTCGACCCCCCACAGTGCCCGAATCTGGTCAGGTTATGTCAACGAAGTGTCTAGGACTTGTGCTTGTTATCCCCACCAAGTTTCATCTCGATTCCTCAACTCTAAGCGTTTCCTAAAATGTCCGTTTCCTCCCCTCCAGCTCCCCCCCCCCGGATCCGGTTCGGATTCAAATTGGGCCGCCTGAGACACCGGACCTTCCAAATATCAAGTTTCATGAAGATTCGATCACCCGTTCAAAAGTTGTAAATACCTCTAGATTACGGATTCCCCCTCCCTTCACTCCGCCCACGATGCTCGGATCGGGGACGTGGCTATTTCTAACCAAATCTTTTGGGGTCCCTGATATGCCTGCCAAGTTTCATCGTCGTAGCTTATGTGGAAGTGCCCGAACTAGAAAACCCTGGACAGACCGACCGACCGACGGACGGACAAAAATTGTGATCGCTATATGGCACTTGGCCGAAGGGCAAGTGCCATAAAAACACACATGACAAAACCAAAGTGTTGCTCTCGCAACACAATCAACACAATTAGGATAAGAGCCCAATCTGAGACGAAATAGTAGCAGCGAAGCTGACCGTTAAAGTTTAACTGAACAGGCAACTTATTGTTACATCTTAGATTCAAATACATTGAATTATTACAACACCTATTGGGGATTTTCATTCTGTCCACAGTAGTCTTGAGTAGGGACGTTGGGAATGTGGACGCTTTCCCATGGTGAATCCGTCCACAATTCACCCGCGAAAATCACTGCACTATCACTATCACTAGCTAGCACTAGTTTTCGGCACTGCAGACTGCAGACACTTCTTTGTTTATTTGATACACAATTTATTTCCTCGTTTGCTGCTGGTATTGTTGCCAAATGTTCCAGGCACCATAGAGATATCACAAAAACGGGAAGAGCGGCAAGCACAATGGGATAATCGATTATTTGGAAATATCAGAAAAACAAACTAACGCTTTTTCATCGGGTTTTCAAGATTATTTAAGCGAACAAGTGATGGGTAACTAGACTGTCGTATCCTAGCCCTTTTCGGTTAAACTTTAAACAACATGCAACAGCTGAAGCTCCCTCCTATTCATGCAAACGAGCGGTACTTGGAATCATTCAGTGCATTTTTCACCTCATCATTTAATTCTTTATTACTTGTATACTTTCGACACATTTTTTACATCATAGATTGTTTTATATATGTTTGGCAATTCTAGCACCCACGTTTGACAATTACTGTGCTTTTTTCCATCGCAAAGAATTTTGGGGAAAAATAAATTGAATTGAAATTAGGCCGACCCCAGTCTTAACTTTTTGTCCGGCGAGAAAATACGTTTCATGTATGGATTCAGCTTGTCTTCTCATCAGATCAGCTTGAACAAAATCTATACCCCTCCCCCTTGATTTGCTGCGGTGCACATCCATGAACCTGACTTCTACTTTAACCCTAAGGATTCTCACACCAAGTTTGAAATATCCCAACTTCTTCGAGAAATGTCGTGCTATCAGACAGACGAACGGACGGACAACCTTTAGGAAGTCTTTAGCATCTCCTCACTACCGTTTTGGGATCCCAAAGAAAGCGAAGAAATAGAACTATAGGCACAAGAAACAAAACAAAAAAAACTTCCAGGGTTCGTTTAAAGATTTTCTTCTAACTTGGAAACAGTTTGTCGGGAGTTTTAAGAGGATCTGGCAAGTTGTAACTCTAGCAAAGCTTCCCATTTCTTGTCTAAGGTGGACACGCATGGGGAACGTGGCGCACTTGAAATATGCCCTTATAATTTCTATTTTCTCCGATGGAGTATATATGTCACAGAATGTAACCAAGTAAAGGCCATAATGTTACAGGATGTGGGAATCAGTTTCTAGCTTTCTTGAAAAGGATGTGGTGTTTCGTTATACGATTCAAGGTTTCGCCTCTCGCATAGTTTCCAATTAAGTAGAAAGATGTTTCTTCTAATAAAATTATTAATGGCATGACCATCTGTGAAAACTGTTAGAAGGTGTGGTGTAGCGCTTGGATTTCGATCTCACGCGTTCCCTAATGGCTTAAATCCATTAGTACATTAACAGCCCTCTCAGTGGCAGTTGTGTGTTCCTGCCCACATTTTATGGAAAAATTAAAGACTAATGGTTTACTGTAGTTGTCTACTTGGGGATAAGCTTTTTTCCTGTTTCGTGGATGCTATTCGTGTCTAGTTTGTATAAGCCTTCTTACAGGCCAAGGCCTGTCGCAGACGTATGTCTCAAGAAATTTATGAGTTTGTTTGCACAGTGAACACAAACCTGTTTTAGACTGGCTAACCGCAATTTACGATCAACAGTTCTGTATGCAAAAAAAACAAGACCAAAGGTGTCGATGGGATCCCAAAAATCTAATATTTGATTCAGACAATCGGGTCTTGTCTTCGCCAGGTCCTGTCTTCGCCAGGTCCAGTCTTGGACAGGCTAATCACCAGAGAAAACCAAGTTCAGATATACCTCTATAAGCCATATCTATTTTGAAGATACTGACCGAGATTTCCTGCCGATTTCCGACCGAACTACTAGTTCAGCCAAAAAAAAATTCAGAAACAAAACAAGCGTATCTCCTTATCCCTGTAAAGAACATGTAATCAACTTTGAATAAAAGTTTAACTTTAAAAAAATCCGGTTACAACCGGATTCCGGAATAATTATATGTCCAGGTAAAAAACCATTGTCATTTACCGACTCAGCCTTTCTTCTTACCCCTTAATCTGTCATCTAATCGAACTTTTGCTTTTAACAAATTTTCCAGTTTTGGCAGATTCAGGGCGAACTAGTTGTCCCGCGAGAAAATAATTTTCACCATCGTGTTCGGCATGTCTTTTTACCCATAAATCAAACATTTAATCAACTTCAAATTAAACTTTTACTTTTAACCAACTATCCGGTTTTCGCCGGATTTCGGACTAACTACATGTTCGGCGAGAAAAATTTTTCACCGTCGTGTTCAGCATGTCTTCCCACCCCTAAATCGACCATTTAATCAACTTCAAATAAAACTTTTACTTTTAACCAATTTTTCGGTTTTTGCCTTCTTACCCCATAATCGACTATCACATTAGCTGTTTACAAATATTTTGTTTCTCCCTTAATTTGAACCCCCACCCCTAAATATGGAGCTACATAGCCCATCTACGAACTTGACCTTACCCTTGACCCAATGAATCCTCACACCATGTTTCATCAAAATATCTCATTGCCTTCGAGAGTTATCGTGCTTACAGACGGACATTGTTGCGATGTCATAGGTATCCCTCCACTTACGTTTTGGGATCCCAAAAACAAGACAAAACTTCCTGCCTTACTTCTGACAATTTCCCGGTCTGGCGGAATTCCGGTACTACTTGTCCCGCGAAAAAAAAAGTTCAGAAAAGAATTCAGCGTACCTTCTTACCCCTATATCGAACGTCTAATCAGCTTCAAATAAAACTTTAAACTTATAACAAATTTTCCGGTTTCATCCGGATTCAGCATCTCTGCTTATCCCAAAATCTGACATCTAATCAACCCAAATAAAACTTTTGTTTTAACAAATGTACCGGTTTGGGCCGGATTCCGCGCGAACTACTTGTCCGGGTAGAAAATAATTTTCATATATGTGTTCAGCGTGCTTTCTTACCCCTAAATCGAATATCTAATCAACTCCAAATAAAACTTTTACTTCTAACAAACTTTCCGGTTTTGGCTTGATTCCGGGCGAACTACTTGTCCGGCGAGAAAACGGTTTTCATATTCGTGTTCAGCATGTCTTCTTACCCATTAATCGGGTATCTCATTAGCTGTTTAAAAACATCTTGTTTCCCCCTAATTTGAACCAGCACCCCTGAATGTAGAGTTACAGAGACCATCTACAAACTCGACCTTCCCCTTGACCCAATGAATCCTCACACCAAGTTTCAAAATACCTTATTCCCTTCGAGAGTTATCGTGCTCACAGACGGACAAGTTTTACGATGGCATAGGTAAAACGGTGCAAGAAACAAAATCTTGCATTCGCTAGCTCTTTTAAATTTCTTCTCTGGTCCGTGCGGCCTCATCGACAAAAACGATTTCAGGGGGTCAGCTGGTGTGCTACCCTTCCTGGAAATCTCTCTAGGCTTCTTGTTATACTTACATGAGTCCATTGACGAAAAACTTCTCCGTGATGTAGTCCCGGCAGTTGGAGTTCTCGAATGCCAAGTAAAACTTGTAATCCTGCTTTAGCATTTCATAACACGCTTTTTTCGTCCGCGGACAGTTCTTCGTGCCACACCCACCGTAGATGTCGACTTCGATATGCTTCTGTAGTTCCTTGGCGTACTCGAGTCTGCTGTTCTTCGCAGCGCAGTTAGATACGAACCAAGCGACCTGGAGTAAAGCAAGTTCTTTATTTGGTTAAAGTTTAGCTGAAAAGGGTTGGGATAGGACAATCTAGTTACCATCCCTTATTCACTTAAGTTGGCTTGAAGATCCGCTGAAAATGCGTTACTTCGTTGTTCCGCTATTCACGAATAATCGATTTTCAAATATTGGAATTTCCGTGTGATTTGTGGTATGTCTATGCACTTGTATCTGTGTTGTATGCCTTACGAGACAGATTTATGATTTTTTTGTTTGTTCAGGCTCTAAGCAGTCTTCACTTAGGCTCACCACTGCCCACTGAAAAGCCGCGTTTGTCTTGAGATTAAAATTTTCCGCCTCATAGTAGAATTTACGCTGTGGGGACGGCCGCAGATATTCCGAACGTCATAACTGGAGCAGATAGTGGAAAATAAAAAATCCCTTAGCAGAATCCAAATTACACACACAAGACAGTTAAATGACACACACAAAAGTTGGCTTTTCAGTAAAATTATAAAAGAGCAGAAGAAGAGGGGGGTATTTACGGCAAGCTCCCCCCCCCCCCCCCCGTGATAACTTACAGGTTGCTAGGTGGATGCGGGTCGCCATGCACAGAATTTCAGCCAACCATGAGGATTTTGGACTCTCGGTTACTTGTGTAATAATTGTAATATATTATAAGTGAATATATAATAAATAAAACAGATTTAATTGAAATAAAATTTAAATATACTTAATTATTTTTTGACAAAAATAAGTCTCCCCATGTAGGAGTACCGTTCGTCTGGGTAAGGAAAACTTTCGGATAGGATTATTTTCGTCAAAATTGTAAGTAGTAAGGGCTTTCTGACTAAACGAGGGATTCAGCTAGGGGGTCAGGGATAAAATAACAGAGCAGAATAAGACTTGGAAGGCGTCAAGACTTGAAAAACAAGACCAAAGGTTTCGATGGGATCCCAAAAATTCAATATCTGATCCAGACAACTGGGTCTTGTCTTAGCCAGATCCAGTCATCGCCAGACTCCTTGAACATTTTTACAATTAAAATTCAGAAACAGATTAATGCCAAATAGCTAATCATCTGAGAAAAACTTCCTGCCACTACCGCCAATTTCCCGATTTCGGCCAAACTCCAGAACTAATTGTACGGCGAAAAAAACAAAGCTCAAAAATGAAGTCAGGGTATCTTCTTTCCCCAATAATGAACATCTAATCAACTTCAAATAATTTAACTTATAACAAATTTTCCGACTCCAGCCGGATTACGGTCGAACTATATGTCCGGGAAAATATGATTGTCACACACGGATTCATCATATCTTCTTACCCCTAGATCGGTTATCTAATCAAATAGAAATAAAACTTTAACTTCTACCAATTTTCCGGGGGTTTGGCCGGATTCCGGGCAAACTACATGTCCGGATAGAAAATTGTTTTCACATAAGTGTTCAGCATGTCTTCTTGCACTAAATCGAACATCTAAACAACTTCAACTTCAACTTTTAATTTTAACAAACTTTCCGGTTTGGGCCGGATTCCGGGCGAACTACTTGTCCGTCGAGAAATTGGTTTTCACCATTCAGAATCAGAATCAGAATCATTTTTATTTGCCCAATATCTTTACACAAGGAAAAAAATAACCTGGGAGGTCAACAATTTATGCGCGTCATGAAATACACAAATAAAACACTCAATATATACAATTAATCCACATTTTGTCAAAACTCTTCATTGTCTTCTTTTCCTTCTATTTTCAGGTTGTGATGACGGATGAAATATGGCACGAACGACTTTGTGTAGCGTTGACTTGATTTTGTCGGTGGTGGTTGGAGGAGTGGATCGAGTCCCTTAAGTTTTTCGGCACGCCGTGTTCGATAGTTCGGGAGGGGGGAGAATTCGGGTAGGATGTCACGATGGTGTTCTGATCTAAGACATTTCGTGCCAAATGCCATGGTTAGATCGTGACGTCTCTTCGAAAGTGTTGGGATTTTAAGTTTCTCGACGCTATCCTCGTACGTCACATACGACAGTCCGAGGATCATCTTGCATGCTCGTTTTTGTAGGGATTCTAGCCTAGAACTCTGGTTCTGTGTTATCATCGGATGCCAAACTGCGCAGGCGTACTCGGTGGCAGGTCTAATGTATGTTTTATAACATGTTACCATTGTGTCCTTGGGGATGGCGAACCTTCGTAGTTTAGCGAAGAACTTGAGTAGGTATGATGTTTTCGAGACTATTTTTGACACATGTGTCTCCATGCTTAGGTTCTCGTCCAGATGAAGTCCCAGGATCTTGATGGTTTTGCTCGAACTAAGGACATAATCTGTAGCAGGTGCATCTTGTTTCAGGAAGTTAAATCTGATGAGTGTGCTCTTTTCTGAGCTGACAGTCAGTTTCAGTTGCTCAGCCTCCTTGCAAAGAATCTCAAATGCCTTTCTGACAGGGCATTTATCAGGTACGTCATTTATTGACCGGAGGATGGGAAGGGTCAAATCGTCTGCAAACTTAAGCCTTTCCGTGATCTTTATGATCAAGGAGTTGATTACGATTGTGAAGCAAGAAGGCCCAAGTTTACCGCCTTGAGGGGCTCCACATGTAATCGGAAGAAAATCTAAGATTGTGTTCAGCGTGTCTTCCTACCCCTAAATCGAACAGCTAATCAACTTATAAACAAACTTTTACTTTTAACAAACTTTCCGGTTTGGGCCGGATTCCTGGCGAACTGCTTGTCCGTCAAAAAAATGGTTTTCACCATCGTCTTCAGCATGTTCTCTTACCCCTAAATCAAACATCTAATCAACTTAAAATAAAACTTTTACTTTTAACAAACTTTCCGGTTTTGGCCGGATTCCGGGCGAACTACACGTTCGATGACAAAATGGTTTTCACCATCGTGTTCAGCATGTCTTCTTACCCCATAATCGACAATCACATTAGCTGTTTAAAAATATTTTGTTTGTCCCTTAAATTGAACCCCCTCCCCACCCCCAAATATAGGGCTACAGAGCCCATCTAGAAACTCGACCCTACCCTTGACTCAAACAGTCCTCATACCAAGTTTCATCAAAATATCTCATTCCCTTCGAGAGTTATCGTGCTACGGACGGACGGACGGACAACTTTTGCGATGTCATAGGTATCCCTCCACTTACGTTTTGGGATCCCAAAAACTGATACACAGTCGAATAGTAGTGACACTAACGATAGAAAACGTCCCTATTCAAACTCAATTCCTCGTGCACCAGCACTGACTCTGATAACTCCTTGTTCCAAACACGGCAAAAAGAAGATAAAACCTCCCTTGTTTCCTCTGTGTGTGCAGACCGTATCTTAGTTGTACTAGAAATTTTTTAAGCCCTCAAGTTTGAATCAGTTCGAATGTCCCGAATGTAGTGGTAGGCGCTACGAGTAAGGCCCGCTAGTTCTTGGCGCTGTCGCGCTACTCCCTAGTGTTATTTTGCTCTGTAAAACAAGAAAAATAATCATTTTAGACAAATAGTGTCATATTCTTGCTTCATAAAAAAGCCTACGATTATTTGTTACAAATTCCCCACCACCAAAGAAAAACAAACATGAGATTGAATAAATGCTCTTGGTCACGTTTTGTCCACAGTTATGATTCAATCACGCGTCTTCCTTGAGAATCTGGAAGAAAATGTAACATTGATCTCGTAATGCAGAAAGCTTAGAAGTGCCAAGACTTATCGGACAAGATTAATTTGTCGATTCAGACCTTTAATTTTCAGACACCCTAGATAAAGACAGACTTTCCAAAGGTTTCCTGGGGATGATCCATCGACCGGGACGGGAAGATGAATGAAAGTTCGTAATCTTTCTAATGTGGGGGGGGGGGGAGATTTCGCAGCTCTATTTTGCTTGGGTGGTTTACGCGGAACTGGGTCTTACAAATTGGCGTCCATGTCGGGAACTGGCCTGACGTTAGTAGAATAGCTTTGGCTTGTCTTGACCTTTCGATGGGCTCTCACTCACTGGCTGTACATCAGACACCGGTGAGCAGAGACACGCACAACTAGTTGCTATGCACTGGAGTCCGAAAAGGCCTTTGAGCTAGCATTCATCGCCCGGTCAGTCGAGGTTTTCATCAGAAAATATGTAAACACAGAAAATCGATTTATCAATCACTCAAGCTCATGTAAGTGAAGACCTAGCTGGCGTGGGCGAATTAACGGCGAAGGTTCCCTGTAAAAACTTTCGTAGTATTTTCTACTAGGATTAACCTTGTCACTACTGATGTAGGATCATCTCTAATTCGGATTAATCTTATCCCAGTAGAGATAAGATTAATCCGAGTAGCAAATACTGCACTTAACTTTAATCCTTACTCGGAGAAACTATTTACAATGTTGTTTGCTACCCTTTTCAGTCCGAGATCAACTAAACAAGTTCGTACCTTTTTGGCCTTGTTTGCAGCAAAATTGACAGACGGAGGCAGTGACGTCACACTTGGATCAAAATACTGCCAACTTTCATAGGGTGCTACAATGTCGCTGTCAAGTCGATAGGTGGCAGTCCAGTTGATAACACCGGGAACTTTGACACTGGGAGTGTTGAGCGGGGATTCCAGCATATACATTATCCACACCTATAATAATACAACAATTATTTTTCAGCGTGATCCAGTTATTTTTCAGTGATGATCACGGTAGAGCAGCATGAATACAGACGAATATATATTGATTTCTACGGGTACCTTAGCGAAAAGTCGCGTATTTTTTTAAGTAGCGCAATGAATCATCGAAGTGTTCATGTGTTTCAGTATTCATCGACGTGCATCGCTACGCAAACTTAAAGTTGCAACACATTACTTCCATGCTTCGTGGAAGATCAACAAGCAGAATGGTTAGTTCTCGCTGCCTATATTTTTATTTGGAGCAAATAGAATTCTGGCGAGCAAAATCAGCCAGATCTTAGTAATTCCACTACAGGTAAGAAATATCTCTTTTTAAAGACGGTCTCAAAATATGCTGTTTTAGTTTAAAACCAACTCTACTCTTTATTTTCCGACACCTTCATTCCTTTCGCCAAAATGAATAGTGCGACAAAACTGCACGTGCAGTCACTTCACTTCGTTGTTAACAGCGGAGACTCTAACTCCTTGCTCGTTGCCTGCCTCTCTTTTCGCTCAGTTCAACGATGCCGGGTTTCCTAAATTCCTCTCGTGAGCAGGATATAACATCTGAGAACAAATGGCATATTTGTGAGATTTAGACACCGTTGTATAAACAGTTAATCCTTGCGAATAACTTAGCTGCATTCTTTCATATTTGTTTCTATCTTGATCGAAATGTTTCTATTTAGGATAGGAATGTCTGAAGCGTGAACACTTGTCTAGCCTCACGGTGACTCAGAACAGAAGTTGAGTTTATATGAACCAAAAACGAAGATTAGATTAGGTCCAAGTTTGAAAACGGACTTCAAGACAATCCGACTGAATTTTTGGCCTAGAATAAGAAATTAACACAATTTCTGGGTAATGAACTTTTTTTTATATATTTTCAAAAACATCAAGACCGTTGTTCCGGAGAAGACGGGCTTAAAATAACCTGTCGTTGCCTAATTCTACTCCTCTCTTTCGTGATATCTATGGGCTTTTCCTTCCAGAAAACGAAAAAGCAAATTCATTCACTTCTTTTAAACCGACGGGCGGACTCTGGGCGAACTTCTGTATAGCTCCGTAACACCGGAATTCTTAATTCCCTCCTTTGAGCGCAAAAAGTAATCAGTGCCATTGTATTTTGGACACACATCTCTTACAAATACTTAATTTCAGTGCTTTTTTATGGCACTTGCCCTTCGTCCAAGTGCCATACAGCGATCGCAATTTATGTCGGTCTGTATGTCCGTCAGTCTGTCCGAATGTCGAAGCTGGAAATCTTGGTAAACGCTTAGAGTGGAGGAATCGGAATGAAACTTGGTGGGAAGAACAAGCACAAGTCCTAGACCAGGGGTTCCCAACCGGTGGTACGCGTACCTGAAAGGGTACGCGAGACCCTTGCAAGGGGTACGCGAAGGAACCAACATTGGTTTAATCTGTAGCTTTAAAATCTCGCCTCACTCATTTTTTATGGCACTTGCCCTTCGGCCAAGTGCCATATAGCGATCGCAATTTCTGTCCGTCCGTCGGTCTGTCCAGGTTTTGCTAGTTCGGGCACGTCCACATAAGCTAGGACGATAAAACTAGGCAGGCGTATCAGGGACCCCAAATGATTAAGTTGGAAATAGTCACTTCCCCGATCCGAGCACCGTGGGGGGAGTGGAGGGAGGGGGAATCCGGAATCTTGAGGTATTTATAACTTTTGAACGGGTGATCGGATCTCGATGGAACTTGATATTTGGAAAGACCTCGTACCTCAGACGACCCACTTAAAATCCGGACCGGATCCGGTGACTTTTGGGGGGAGCTGGAGGGGAGAACCGGAAATATTGGAAAACGCTATGAGTGGAGGGATTGAGATGAAACTTGGTGGGAAGACACCTAGCGAACACAAGATATATCATTGACATGACCGAGCCGATTCGGGCACTGTCGGGGGAGTGGAGGGAGGGGGAATCCGGAATCTTGAGGTATTTATAACTTTTGAACGGGTGACCGAATCTCGATGAAACTTGATATTTGGAAAGACCTCATGCCTCAGACGACCCACTTAAAATCCGGACCGGATCCGGTGACTTTTGGGGGAAGCTGGAGGGGAGAACCGGAAATATTGGAAAACGCTATGAGTGGAGGGATCGAGATGAAACTTGGTGGGAAGACACCTAGCAAACACTAGATATATCATTGACATAACCGAGCCGTGCCTACTCGTAACAAGTGCCATATGAGCTCGTAGCTCTTGTTTATTACCGAAAGCCTAATATTACCAGCAGAGGCATCACCAACCAAAATGCATCTTAAGGGGTAAGCTATTTTTCCTGGTCGTCATTTTTACCTATTGTTTTTTTTTTTAACTGCTTTTACGAAAAATCGCGGCGCTTCGCGCCGACTTTTTTCTTTTTAATCGTCTAGCCGACTTTTCGGGGGTATGGGTGTTGTTAACCCGTGCGTGACCCCTCTGATTACAAGCCGTAGTGAAAGTCAATGAAATATAGAATCTGTTCCTGTGTCAAACAATATTGTTTCAAGAACAATCGAAGAAATTGCAAGTGATATTGTCATTCAGGTTGCGTATTAAGCTAACGAAAAAGTTTGCGATGCAGCTTGATGAAAGCACGGAGAACATCGAAACCAAACACAGAAACAGGCTGACTGTAAGAAATATGCCGCTAATGACGTCGAGCCGAGATTTCACAAAATGTTTGCAACAAAGCAGCCTCTAGTGATTGCCTTTTTGATTTTGTATATATTTTTACACATGTATGCCTTATCATTTATGACAATAACTATCCTCTTTTTCACGTTCTGAAAAAAGGGGTACGCAATCTTTTCGAACCTTGATTAGGGGTACGCGGTACGGAAAAGGTTGGAAACCACTGTCCTAGACAATCATTGACATAACCGGACCTGATTCGGGCACTGTTGGGGGGGGGGGGATTCTGGGGACCCAGCGAGTTCGGTACTTCCTGGTGTAATAAGATAATGAAACTCGGCAGGAATATGAGGGTTCCGAATATACCGATATGAGAATAGTCGTTTGCACGATTGGAACATCGTGGGGGGAGTGAAGGGATGGGGAATCCGGAATCTAGTGGCATTTATAACTTTTGAACGGGCGATCGGATTTGAATGAAACTTGGCAAGTGGAACAAGACCAAAGGTTTCGATGGGATCCCAAAAATTCAATATCTGATCCAGACAACTGGGTCTTGTATTAGCCAGATCCAGTCTTTGCCAGATCCAGTCTTCGCCAGACTCCTTGAACATTTTTACAATTAAAATTCAGAAACAGATTAAGGCCAAATAGCTAATCACCTGAGAAAACCAAGTTCAGATTTGGATTCAGCATGTGTGTTTACCCCTATAAGTCATATCTGTTTTGACGAAAACTTCCTGCCACTTCTGCCAATTTCCCGGTTCCGGCCGAACTCCAGAACTACTTGTCCGGCGAAAAAAGAAAGCTCAAAGACGAAATCAGGGTATCTTCTTTCCCCAGTAATGAACATCTAATCAACTTCAAATAGAAATTTAGCTTATAACAAATTTTCCGATTCCTGCCGGATTCCGGTCGAACTATATGTCCGGGTAAAATACGATTGTCACACAGGGACTCAGCATCTCTTCTTACCCCTAAATCGCTTATCTAATCAACTAGAAATAAAACTTTGACTTCCAACAGTTTTCCGGTTTTGGCCGGATTCCGGACGAACTACGTGTCCGGGTAGAAACTTGTTTTCACATAAGTGTTCAGCATGTCTTCTTGCCCTAAATCAAACATCTAATCAACTCCAAACAAAACTTTTAATTTTGACCAACTTTCCGGTTTGGGCCGGATTCCGGTCGTAATACTTCTCCGTCGAGAAAGTAGTTTTCACCATAGTCTTCAGCATGTCTCCCTACCTCTAAATCGAAATTTAATCAACTTCAAATAAAACTTTTACTTTCAACAAACTTTCCGGTTTGGGCCGGATTCCGGGTGAAATAGTTGTCCATCGAGAAAATAGTTTTCACCATCGTCTTCAGCATGTCTTCCTACCCCTAAACCGAACATCTAATCAATTTCAAATAAAACTTTTACTTTCAACAAACTTTCCGGTTTGGGCCGGATTCCGGGCGAAATACTTGTCCGTCGAGAAAATAATTTACACCATCGTCTTCAGCATGTCTTCCTACCCCTAAATCGAACATCTAATCAACTTCAAATAAAACTTGTACTTTCGACAAACTTTCCGGTTTTGGCCGGATTCCGGGCGAACTACATGTCCGACGACAAAATGGTTTTCACCATCGTGTTCAGCATGTCTTCTTACCCCATAATCGACTATCACATTAGCTGTTTCAAAATATTTTGTTTGTCCCTTAATTTGAATCCCCTCCCCCACCCCTAAATGTAGAGCTACAAAGCCCATCTACGAACTTGACTGGTCCGACGACCCAACGAACCCTCACACCAAGTTTCATCAAAATATCTCATTCCCTTCGAGAGTTATCGTGCTTACAGACGGACGGACAGACGGACGGACGGACGGACGGACGGACGGACGGACAGACGGACAACTTTTGCGATGTCATAGGTATCCCTCCACTTACGTTTTGGGATCCCAAAAAGCTGTTGTCTCTGGAATTTTTGTGAAAAGCTTAGTGTCGAGGGATCGGGATGGAATTTGGTGGGAAGAACAAGCATAAGCTAGATACGTTCTTGACGGAACCAGATCATGTCGGGGCTCTTTGGGGGGAGTTGGAGTGGATTTCCCGGAATTCCGGTGATCGCGAGATAGGATACTTACAGATGTGTTAAAGACGATAAAACTAGGTAGGCATATTAGTGACCCGACCAAATAGACTTCAGGACCCGATATGCCCTAGGAAGAATTCCGTTCCTGGATCCGACCATTTTTCGGGGAGTAGAGGGAGGAAGAATCTAGGAAATTACTGACTTCCGTAGGTTGCGGAAAAATGGTCCGATTCAAGTGAAACTTTATGGGTGATAAAAACTGATATGCAAAGCATGTGTACGAACCCATGCGGCCATGGTTGGGGGAGTTGGGGGGGGGGCGGAAACTTTGTCACATGCACAAGAACCAAACTTGGCTTCCGAACTGGATCCGACCAAGGTAGGAGGATCAAGAGCTCAGCAATGAACATTCTGGATGACATCACCCAGGAAGCTGCTCTGTCGCAAATGAAAGTCGACTCCAAGAAATCTTCAATTTATGACAATTAACTTTTTAAAATCTATCCCAGCCTTTCTTGACCCCATTCCCCCAGAAATCTCCGTTAAAAAAATTAAACTACTCGGAGTTACTTTAACCAATGATCTAAAATGGGATGCCCACATCAAAAATATTTTAAAACAAGCCTCAAGCTTTGGGAAAATTGTACAGCACCTTCTGCGCTCCTTCTATACTACTTCGTTCTGGCATCACTCATGTTCTGCGAAAGAAGGAGATAAAAAAGATGAGATCATGTTATTTTAAATATGCCGAAATTATGCCGTAACCATACTTTGACGGAGAAGTTCAAAATTCAAGATGCAAGTGTTACCCTTTTGGATGTTTCTTCGTCGCTATAAAAAATCATTGACAACAGAACCCAACCAGCTCAATACCTTCTACACTGCTTCCTGGCCGACGATTGAAATTAAGTGTCTTTTTGTGTATGTTTATGTGTTTTATTTACTTTCTTCATTTACTCCGCTTTCTGAAAACGGCGGGTTATAAATAAATTACTTACTTACTTACTTTCTGAATTTTCTTTATTTGCTGGACTAGTAATTTGCTCGGAATTCGGGCGAAACCGGAAACTTGGCAGAAGTAAAGCAGGAAGTCTCGGTCAGTATCGTCAAAATAGATATGGCTTATAGAGGTATATCTGAACTTGGTTTTCTCTGATGATTAGCCTGGCGAAGACTGGATCTGGCGAAGACAAGACCCTATTCTCTGAATCAAATATTAGATTTTTGGGATCCCATCGACACCTTTGGTCTTGTTCTTGCTGCTTTCCCTTCTTGCCATATAGGCTATAAATGTTTATTTGTCTTGTCTTGGCGGTGGCCCAAAGGAGAGGGTGGGTTTGTTTGAGGCACAAAACTATAAGGTCGGGCTATATTAGATAGCTAAAGTCTGGATACAGCCTTTAAACGACATGTCGTACTTGTGATAGTAGTTCATTCTACTTCAGCAGTATTTCCATCCATTCTCATTCCCGTGATTCTACATTTCATAAGTGTATACTATCTCCTCTATTAGCATTACGCTTATTGAAACGCTTGCCAACTTTCCTCTTTACATGATCACTGTTTCTGGGGAGCTTATTCGACCGAAGACGGGTTATGCAAATTTTGCCAAAGTTGTCATCCAAGGCAAAGGGACAGGGAAAGAAGCTAAAAACAGCCGAAGCGTTGCGTAATTTTCTGTAAGCATAGATAAAATGAAAAGTAGTCAACGATCTCAGTATATCCTAGCAGAAACACTATGTAGTGCGAGGGTCCTTTAAGGCATTATATATTCCGATAATCTTCGTCGTGTGAAAGCCTTCTTAAAATAACTGAAATCTGTTCGGCTGTTACTGGGTGGAGTCGACTGAACAATATAGCTGTGAACAGTTAGGAGAAG
Source organism: Branchinecta lynchi (assembly GCA_023053575.1). NCBI lineage: Eukaryota > Metazoa > Arthropoda > Branchiopoda > Anostraca > Branchinectidae > Branchinecta > Branchinecta lynchi. The sequence goes on along the minus strand of JAKZAP010000004.1, from coordinate 21,151,334 downwards.
CATCTGGCCGGGCAACGGAAATAGCAAAAGTTCTTGATTGTCATGTCTGTGTCGTTATCGCAGGAGCAAGTCACGCCGCGTGAAGAAATATCTTGGTATTTCTGCAGGCTTTGTATAACTCGATCAATTGAGCTAACCATTGCTCATAGAGTTGGTTTTGGTTCGGAATTTGCCGATGGGTTTTGCTAACAGTCCTCCGCAAAAACACTATACGAAGCTGACCGTTTAAATTTCCTGACAATCTGGCATTCGAAGGGAGCGATTTCTCTTAGATTTGGACGGGTTTGTAGTTCGTGCTAGCAACAGTTAACAATGTCGGATGACCAAATAGGCACCCGCCTTAAACCCCGCAACAACGGAATGGTTTTGTTGTTTTTGGGATCCCAAAACGTAAGTGGAGGGATACCTATGACATCGCAAAAGTTGTCCGTCTGTCCGTCCGTCCGTCCGTCCGTCCGTCTGTCCGTCCGTCTGTAAGCACGATAACTCTCGAAGGGAATGAGATATTTTGATGAAACTTGGTGTGAGGGTTCGTTGGGTCGTCGGACCAGTCAAGTTCGTAGATGGGCTTTGTAGCTCTACATTTAGGGGTGGGGGAGGGGATTCAAATTAAGGGACAAACAAAATGTTTTGAAACAGCTAATGTGATAGTCGATTATGAGGTAAGAAGACATGCTGGACACGATGGTGAAAACCATTTTGTCATCGGACAAGTAGTTCGCCCGGAATCCGGCCAAAACCGGAAAGTTTGTTGAAAGTAAAAGTTTTATTTGAAGTTGATTAGATGTTCGATTTAGGGGTAAGAAGACATGCTGAAGACGGTGGTGAAAACTATTTTCTCGACGGACAAGTATTTCGCCCGGAATCCGGCCCAAACCGGAAAGTTTGTTGAAAGTAAAAGTTTTATTTGAAGTTGATTAAATGTTCGATTTAGAGGTAGGAAGACATGCTGAAGACGATGGTGAAAACTACTTTCTCGACGGACAAGTATTTCGCCCGGAATCCGGCCCAAACCGGAAAGTTTGTTGAAAGTAAAAGTTTTATTTGAAGTTGATTAAATGTTCGATTTAGAGGTAGGAAGACATGCTGAAGACGATGGTGAAAACTACTTTCTCGACGGACAAGTATTTCGACCGGAATCCGGCCCAAACCGGAAAGTTTGTCAAAATTAAAAGTTTTATTTTTGGAGTTGATTAGATGTTCGATTTAGGGCAAGAAGACATGCTGAACACTTATGTGAAAACAAGTTTCTACCCGGACATGTAGTTCGTCCGGAATCCGGCGAAAACCGGAAAACTGTTGGAAGTCAAAGTTTTATTTCTAGTTGATTAGATAAGCGATTTAGGGGTAAGAAGAGATGCTGAGTCCCTGTATGACAATCATATTTTACCCGGACATATAGTTCGACCGGAATCCGGCTGGAATCGGAATTTTGTTATAAGCTAAATTTCTATTTGAAGTTGATTAGATGTTCATTACTGGGGAAAGAAGATACCCTGATTTCGTGTTTGAGCTTTCTTTTTTCGCCGGACAAGTAGTTCTGGAGTTCGGCCGGAACCGGGAAATTAGCAGAAGTGGCAGGAAGTTTTCGTCAAAACAGATATGATAGGGGTAAACGCACATGCTGAATCCAAATCTGAACTTGGTTTTCTCAGGTGATTAGCTATTTTGCCTTAATCTGTTTCAGAATTTTAATTGTAAAAATGTCCAAGGAGTCTGGCGAAGACTGGATCTGGCTAAGACAAGACCCTGTTGTCTGGATCAGATATTGAATTTTGGGATCCCATCGAAACCTTTGGTCTTGTTCTCAAATAAACTAAAGTGGTTAAAAACATTCATGATTATTGATTGTTAATGTTCAGTAGTGTGGGATACAATCATTTAGGTTAATGCAAATTTTTGGCTGGCAAAATCCGAAACATTATTACGAAGATGATTTGCGAGGGGGCCCTAAAATTTTTCCTTTCTAGGGGCTCAGGGTTTAAACCGGGACTTTACAACTCGGTACAACTGACCCAGTTACATGGAGGTTTTCTGAGCTGTCGCGACATTTTTCTTCTTATTTAATGCGAAAATAGGCGTTAGCCTCTTCAGGAAGAGATCCGTATTGTTATTATTCAACGCGAAAATAGGCGTTAACCTCAAAGTTTCTGTGTGTGACGAAGGGTTCAGAGTTGTTTCCTGTTGGTAGTTTTTGGGATCCCAAAACGTAAGTGGAGGGATACCTATGACATCGCAAAAGTTGTCCGTCCGTCTGTCCGTCCGTCTGTAAGCACGATAACTCCCGAAGGGAATGAGATATTTTGATGAAACTTGGTGTGAGGATTCGTTGGGTCGTCGGACCAGTCAAGTTCGTAGATGGGCTTTGTAGCCCTACATTTAACGGTGGGGGAGGGGGTTCAAATTAAGGGGCAAACAAAATATTTAAGAAGACATGCTGAACACGGTGGTGAAAACCATTTTGTCATCGGACAAGTAGTTCGCCCGAAATCTTGCCAAAACCGGAAAGTTTGTTAAAAGTAAAAGTTTTATTTGAAGTTGATTAAATTTTCGATGTAGGGGTAGGAAGACATGCTGAGGACGATGGCGAAAACCATTTTCTCGACGGACAAGCAGTTCGCCCGGAATCCGGCCCAAACCGGAAAGTTCGATTTAGGGCAAGAAGACATGCTAAACACTTATGTGAACACATTTTCTACCTGGACATGTAGTCCCCCCCCCCCCCCCCCAATTCGGCCAAAACCGGTAAATTGTTAGAAGCTTAAGTTATATTTCTAGTTGATTAGATAACCAATTAAGGATAAGAAGAGATGCTGAATCCGTGTTTGACAATCATATTTTAGCCGGAAATTTAGTTCGACCGGAATCCGGCTGGAGTCGGAAAATTTGTTATAAGTTAAATTTCTATTTGAAGTTGATTATATGTTCATTATTGGGGAAAGAAGATACCCTGAGTTCGTTTTTTAGCTTTCTTTTTTTCGCCGGACAAGTAATTCTGGAGTTCGGCCGAAACCAGGAAATTGGCAGAAGTGGCAGGAAGTTTTCGTCAAAACAGATATGACTTATAGGGGTAAACACACGTGCTGAATCCATATCTGAACTTGGCTTTCTCAAATGACTAGCTATTTCGCCTTAATCTGTTTCTGAATTTTTATTGTAAAATGTTCAAGGAGTCTGGCGATGACTGGATCTGGCTAAGACAAGACCCAGTTGTCTGGATCAGATACTAAATTTTTGGGATCCCATCGAAACCTTTGGTCTTGTTGAATTTAGTGGTTGAAGTTGGATATAACGCATTCGTACCATACCTAATTATGCAGTGTAGAATCCACGCACGAATTCGTGAGACTTCGTGTTTCTACACCTTTCTGCAAACACCCGCTGGCACTTAAGGAGGTATGCATGGTTAAACTTACATGCGTGCTGAGAGAAAAGTACACAATATCTAGTATACAAAGCTTCTACCCTGCGTTCCATTTCGATTTGGCGGAAAAATACTTCTTAAATCACAAGTCGTCGTAGATGCAGTTTGTATTCAAACGGAGGCAATTTCCTTTGAAACTCCGCTAGTTTCTCAAAGATTACAAATCCGTCCCGGCAGTTTTCAGCCCCGCTCGGACCCCCCGGTTTCGATGAGAAATACGCAAAAACTTGCTTAACCTCACAAGCAATAAGCGGGAGCCCGATCGACCTCAATAATAGGCAAACGCGGCAAATTAAAAACTTACTTGGTGCCGTTAGGGTGGATAAAAATTCTATAGAAAGTTCGAAACCTTTAGGATAAGAACTGGTGAAACGATTAGCATGGGGTAAAGCAGCTATATAGGTAAGACGGGTCCTTTAAAGGTTAGCTAAAATCTTCGCGCAACGTACAAAGTTCAAGACCTGTTTGAAGCAAGTTCAAAGCTGAAAGAACTACATTTGTCTTTTCTCGTCGCGCTGATAAAAACAGCTGTATAATCAGGCGGCCTATATGATTTCCTTTCTCCAAATACGTTCTCCGCATCACTTCAGGCCCCGTAATACAAATATTTGTTAGCGAATTATAAAATAACTCAAACAAATTACACAGAAATATACCTTCAGCCTAAAATGACCACGACTGATGCTTGACTGCATAGTAAGGAAAATCACGAATGGAAGCGAATTATTTTGTGATTGGTTTGTTGTTGCCAATGTAGATAAATAAGGATGTCGCAGTGTATTCGTTTATGTTCTTCTTTTACTGAACCGTCTATGGTTCTGCTGTCGACTGATTCGTTCATGTGACTAAGTCCAAATCACGCTAGAGATCCTCAGGAAGAAGGAGTAAGCGCCTACGTACGACTCATACTCAACTACTCAAATCATGTGTCTATCAATCACCGCGATCTTTGGGAGCAGCTGTGACACCACTTCTGCCTTTCTTTCACTAGATACCGGAGAGGCCGGAGACTTTGTATCGGCAAGGAGGATAGTCATCAAGAGTATTCCGCATTCGTATTTCATAATATGCTAAAAACGACCGAGCGGATTGAAATACCATGGCGCGAGCAATATTGTCAAAAGATCGAAACAAGGCGATGAAGCTGTTCTTGGAAAAATGCTGAAAAAAATAGACCTGCAGCTCTGCTATTAGTAACAAGACCAAAGGTTTCGATGGGATCCCAAAAAATTCTCATCTGATGGAGACAATCGGATCTTGTAGATATCCGGTCTTCGCCAGACTTCTTGAAAATTTGAACTGTTGCATCACAAAAATTCAACGAGGAAACCAAACGAAAATGGGGTTTGTAAAGGCCAAGGAATATACTGAAATAAAAGTCGAATATTTCGGGAGGACAACCGCCTCCCGTCTTCAGTGCAGGCAGAAAATTTCGAGGGAAAATACGAATAACAATCATGGCTGTTCTCGCCCGGTACTAACGAGTGACTCTTGAAAGAAATTCCATTCCACAGGCAAGTTACAAACTCCATTTTCGTTGGTTTCTTCGTTGATTTTTCAGATATGTACTAATATATAGACTAATATTTCTTACCTGATTTGATGTTTTTTTGTGTTTCGGCATAGAAAATGAATCTTTGAAGAGAAGAGCATCGGCAGTGGGGAAATCGGACTTCTTCCCGGATATCACACATCGATTCACTGGGCAGCTGCTTTTCAAGAAGACTCCCGGCCCCGCCCGCATTCCGTTCCACGCCCCAAGGCCGTTCGCTAGCACGATGGTTTTCAACGGGGTTTCGTCGTGGTCAGGGGACTCAATACGTGGCCCGACCATAAGCTGTTCGGGGATGCGCCCCCCGCATCCTTTACAGGGCCAGACTGGCTCGAAGTGGTCTCCAGCATGTGGGCGATACGTTCCATTGTTGAAGAACCAGAGTTTTTCTGAAAGAAGGAGTCGCTGCTGTATTGACAGGGGTCTTCCAGCTCCGTCTTGATCTCTTTCTAAGGATATGGGGGGGGGGGGGTATCCGGTTCTTACTTCCTAGATTTCTCCAAAATTTAAATAATTTTTTCTAGCCTGCAAATTTTCTTCCAGATTTTTCCATTATCGACGAGTGCTTAGTCCTACCCGCCATGGCTCAATATGCTTTTGGGGAATGCGTTCATTCATCCATGACTGGAATCTGGGTATCTGCCCTAATATCGCACGTGTACCCGTACGAAACCGTCAGGTTATTGGCAATAATAGAGACCTGTTCTGAAACCAGTTGTAGCATAATTTTTTCTATGTCACTTTTTGCTGTCACTTAAACCGGAGCTAAAACGTGTCCGTTCTGTGTACGTTAGGTTGTGTTGCGAGAGCAACACTTTGGTTTTGTCCTGTTTTTTTTTTTGTTTTTTTTTCCTATGCCGCCGATTTAATTTTATTCCTGGTAATTGGTAAGGGTCTAACCTGTGCGGTTTTTACGGAAAGTGTGGACTTAGGCCGGATTGATGAATATGACATTACATTTTGGAAAGCTCCGTAGAACTCTTGCCTGGGGCCAAAAAGGATGGTTTTTGCTTGTCCTCGGGCCAGAGCCTACGGTATGCGAAATGAAGTGGAGTTATATAGCCTATGTCAGAGAGGACTATTTGCAGCCAGCCTTTCGTTTCATCAAACCATGTTTCTGCTTTCGAGTGGAAAGCTCCGTTCTAGCACGCAAGCAGGCAGGCACCAGTTTCGTATTGAAGATGGACTAAAATCTAAGTGTTAAATATATGCGGCAGTTACCCGGCACCAGAGCCAAAATATCTTTTTTGAGTGATAAATAGAAAAATCTACAGAAACCAAAAAGTGTTTTTTTCCCACGGGTCCGAAAGTGCTGCCATCTATTGTTGCTATCCATTTGTGTACGCGATTTCAGCTGAGTTTATAATTCTTTTTTTTGCACTTGGGTTTGCGGTAGAGAAATGGTATCAAATGTACCTCTTAAACTTCAGAAGTTCTCTCAATGCTAAAGAAACTAGAGCTTATCCTTTGCTCCTTTCTAAGTGGTGACGTTAGAAAGTTGGCCTACGGCAAAAAAGTCAACTTTTGAACTAAGACAGGTACAATTTTTTTTTCGACGGCAATCGATAGCCGTTGATGAGCTGATCATAGTATATGTCATCCATTTTTTGGTACAAAAATTCCTTCATGAGATACACCAGTTTGAAAGTTTCAAGGGGTTGACAACTTCAGTAGTAAGGTACATACTGAAACCAAAAATAGGCGATACCAGTTGTGAGACATGTAGGGGACTTGTATGCGACAGTCGACTGTTAGCTCATAATCATCTTCGGCAATGAGGGGTTTGCAGCTTTCGCTAGTTGGCGTACCTGTCATTTGATGGTGAGAACAATTTGGTTCCCAATTGTAAGACATATAAGGAACTTGTAAGTAATAATCGGCTGTTATGCTACAAGTCTTCAGCGATGAGGGGTTTGCAACTTTGCTAGCCGGTGTACCCATTATTTTTATCCGGTGAACTTGATGTCTGTCACGGGAAAGGGACTTGTCAGTAGAATCGGTGCACGAGGGGCTAGAAATTTGTGCAAATTGTTACAAATTTTATTCGATTTATATAAATCTGATGGTAAGAAAGTTTGTATCGATGGTCTATCGTAACCTAGGATTTACTGTCTACGCAACGGGTACAAACGATAATGTAAAACAAGGTAGTTTCGTAATAATTAATAGTGTCATCTGTGGTATTTTAATCCTGAAACGTTACGGATAGCTTTATAATACCAACTAGATTATATAGGATATTGTTCCAAATTTTCATCCGTCACGATGTCTACGATTGAAAAGGATAAAGTTCAGCTGACTGCAAAGTCAATTTAGTCCCTTTTTCCGATATTCTTTTGTTGTGGTTAGGTCAGTCGATAGCCCTTGATGAGCTGATCAAAGTATATGTCATCCATTTTTTGGGAAAAAATCCTTCATGAGATAAACCAGTTTGAAAGTTTCAAGGGGTTGACAACTTCAGGAGTAAGATACACACTGAAACCAAAAATAGGCGATACCAGTTGTGAGACATGTAAGGGACTTGTAAGCAACAGTCGACTGTATGCAACAGTCGACTTTTGGCTCATAATCATCTTCGGCAAGGAGGAGTTTGCAGCTATTGCTAGTTGGTATACCTGTTATTTGTTTCAGGTGTATTCGATGGTAAGAACAGTTTTGTTCCGAATTGTAAGACATGCATGGGACTTGTAAGTAATAATCGGCTTTTATGCTATAATCATCTTCAGCGATGAGGGGTTTGCAACTTTTGCTAGCTGGTGTATCCATTATTTGTTTCCGGTGAATTTGATGTCAATCACGGGAGAGGGACTTGTAAGTAAGAATCGGTTCACGAGGAGCTAGAAATTTTTGAAAATTTGTTCACATTGTATTCGATTTCTGTAAATATGACGGTAAAAAAGTTTGTATCGATGGTCTATCGCTATAACCTAGGATTAACTGTTTACGCAACGGGTACAAACGATACGGTAATGTAAAACAATAAGGTAGTTTTGTAATAATTAATAGTGTCATCTATGGTATTTTAATCCTGAAACGTTACGGATAGCTTTATAATACCAACTAGATTATATAAGATATTGTTCCAAGTTTTCATCCGTCACGATATCTACGATTGAAAAGGACAAAGTTCAACTGACCGCAAAGTCAATTTAGTCCCTTCTTCCGATATTGTTTAGTTGTTGGTTTTACAACGCTAAAGAACAGCTTTTGATCATGTGATTATTCGTTTTAGAACAAACCGTTTTAAAAGCTTGGATAAGTTGACAATTTCAGCATTTAACCGACAGCGAAGAAACAAAACCGAAGTGTTGCTCTCGCAACACTTTAGTAGCCGAAGCCGGACAAAGGTTGCCGCAACACTTCACGTTGCCCGGGCAACGTAGGTCTAGTTTTAGCTTCTGATGCGTAACTAACTACCCCAGTGACTGTCTACAGTTTTCTCGGAAGAAGTTCCAGATTTATGATCGAAACTGAATGAACTAGCACGATGAAAGCTTGAGAGAAAGGAAAATGAGAAGTATCTCACCATTGACGTTGGACATCAAGTCTCTGAGAGGACCGCTAGAGCCATCATCGAATTCATGTCTTTTCCCTTCTGGAGACAGCCTTGGATTATATTCTTCTTCTTCTCTGGAACTTTGTGGGGCAGGATCGTCATTCTCAGAAAGGGTTGACTCGCTCGGAGGCGTTGTCCATGCCCAGTTATCATTTTGACTTACCTGGAATAAACGTCATCGTAACAGAGGGGTCAGATGGGGAAGGATTCCAGAATGGGGAGTGTACTATGTAAAAGGTAATAAGATAGTCGAGTAAGGGGTAAGAACACATGCTGAAAACGAATATGAAAATCATTTTTTTGCCAGACAAGTAGTGTGCTCGGAAAGCCGGAAAGGCCGGAAAGTTTGTTTAAAGTAAAAGTTTTATCTGAAGTTTAGCAGAAGTCCGATTTAAGGGGTAAGGAGACATGCTGCATCCGAATATGATATTTATTTTCTCACCGGACAGGTAGTTCACCGGGGATCCTGCAAAGACCGGAAAATTTGTCGAAAATTAAATTTTAATCAGAATTAAAAGTTTTATATGGATTTGATTAGGCGTCCGATTTACGAATAAGAAGACACACTAAATTCATATATGACAGTCATTTTCTACTTTGACACAAAGTTCGCCATGAATCCGGCTGAAAATTGAAAATTTGTTAAAAGTTGAAGTTTTATCTGAAGTTGATTAGATTTCCGACATAGGGATAAGGAGACACGCTGAATCCGTCTTTGACCTTAAATTTTTTCAAGACTAGAAGTTCGCCCGGAATCCGGTCGAAAACCGAAATTTGGCATAAGTAAGGCAGGAACTTTCGTCGAAGTAGGTATGACGCCCGCTATAGGGGTAAACACACATGCTGAATCCATATTTTAACTTGGTCCCTCAGATGATTACTGTTTGTCTTAACCTGTTTCTAAATTTATCAGTAAAGTGCTCAAGAAGTCTGGCGAAGACTGGATCTCCACAAGACCCAATTGTCTGGATCAGTTATTAAATTTGTGGGATTCCATCCAAACCTTTGGTCTTATTTAATATGTGACGTATGATGTTTACGGAATAAATATAATGATCGACTGATCAAACAAAACTAACCGAAGAACTGACTACTTCAAAGCCATGGGGGGGGGGCAAAAGTGTAATACATTATTTGATTGGCTCAAAAGACCGTCAGCGGAGAAAGGACGGATAACAGAAAGTAACACAAGAATCGGTAATTTTTCAAGAAAAAACAATAATTTCTTAAGTTTACTACACTAAGTGATTTTACAAATATCTGTATGGTCATAATAGAATCTGAAGAAAAAGGATATTCTTATTTGTTTTCACAAATTCTTTGTGTTAATAGTTATCCTTATGGGCTAACTATCTGCATGGCCCAATGTCTTGCTTATACTTCATAAGTCTCAAGTACCAGTGTCACCAAGACCCTTAACGAAGGGTCTATCCCCAAACGATTTATTGGGAAATTTTGTAAACTATTGGACGCGAATGGTGCTCTTTTTCCGCTACTATCTTTATTTAATGAAGTGGGTTCAGGTGGTTTAAGCTAACAAAACTGGCAAGTGGTGTTCGACAGATGGTCGAAGTCGTGATGCAGAGACGTAAATTTCCAGACAGTTTCAGACACAGCCATTCATCCATTCTTTTTAAAGATACGGATAAATTTGTATTTAGCGCTAACGAAGTTTAGCTCATAGTTCTTACCGTAATTATGCTATAATGAGAAACACTACAACGTGGTTTCTTCTTATTTTGAACCCATAGTTTCACCCAACCGGACGATTAGGCAGCATTTGTATATACTTTGTGCGTAAGATGGAATCTGTCCAATGGACTTGTTGATATAGCAAATAAACTTGCAACAATTTAAACTGAATCTAGAAAGGGCTCCAATATCTTTTTCCTATGGCAGAGCCTTTTCGGCGAAGGGATAGTCACTCCCGGCACTCGGATCCTACACTATACTCCCGGCACCTTCCGGCATTGGCACCCGGTGTAGCATACACGGGTTTGGGGAGTGAGTATATCCTCGCTTATCGAGAAAACCAACAAAACCAAGGGCTTGGTGCCTTCAGACTGAAACGTAAAATCTTAAGTTACGCTTCCGTAATCTCTTACGTTACGTCGAATCTTTCACACCTCCAGTGGACCCCTTCAGACTGATGTAAGAACAAAACTGAAGAATTCATTTTATTCTCTCAGTTTTCTGATCGGTTTTGACGAACAATATGATAAGGAACAGACGCCAGTGATGTTATTTCAAAAATTAAAAGCTATCTACCTTTATTGGAAGTAATTCAGAATAATCCTGGAAACGTGAAAAAAATTCATAGGAGTCTAAATTCCAATGGAATTCAAAGCTAAACTGTCACACAAATTGGTCTGATTTGAATTGAAACCCTATTTTCAGTCTGCTGAATCTCCCCGTAGTCTTTGCCCCAGAGTCATTAGGATGCAGTTTCATGAAGCGCTACCATGACAAAACATGCTCCATTTCGAAATTCTGCGCAGAATAGTAGACTCTTTATCAGTTGCTTTGCCAATTTGTGCTGTTTTGAGCTAATGTGACAAGCATGCTATTTTTTCTATCATAAATCATCTTATGTTGCCTTACATTACGTTTCTTAAGTTGAACAAATTTGAACTCTTGATTTTTACGTTACGGAGAAAAAATTTTACGTTACGGAGAGCTACGTAGGCGTCTTAAGTCAACGTGGTGTCCGTAAGTGTCTCTGTGTGAATGGAGTACGTAAGAGCTTTTTTCAGTCTGAAGGGACCTTTAATTTGAAGGTTGGAAAAGCGCCGTCGAGGTGGGAACATTGTATGTAGTGAACTAAAAAGCAAAAAGTATTCCTTTGGCGGGATCGATCCCGGCATTCGGCTTTAATTATCGTTACGCTAACCAAAAAAGTGTGCCAATCGCAGCCATTTCCCTCTGGTAAATCTGTGTTTCAGCATCCAAAGAATCCATTCTCTATGGAATGGATTTAGGTTAATAGGTTAAATGCGTCGAAAATTTATTCGAGAATCCCCGAAATGTATGTATACAAAAATCCCTTAAATGTTTCGAGGAATCGGTGTTTGTATTAGAGGATCAACGAAAAGTTTTCGAAATGTTTTTAGGTCTTCGAGAAATTACAATAAGTATTCAAGAAAAGATAAAGGTATTCGAGAATTTCTAAAATATATTTGACATTTAAACTGAAATAATTAACTCGATAATGACACATTTACATAATTCTCGAATACCTAATTTCAATTTAAATGTCAAATACTTTTAACACATCTTTTTATCTTTTCTCAAATGCTTTTTGTAGTTTCTCGAAGACTTAAAATAAATCTCGAAGACTTTCTACCGATTCTCGAATACAAACACCGATTCCTCTAAGACATTTGAGGTATTGTCGAATACATTTTTGACGTATTTAGCCTCAAATCCATTCCATACATCTGGATACCCTGTGTGTTATGACTTTGATGATATTTGCGCTGATTGTCAACAGTCTGTCAGCAACCGTATAGAGAAGTTATAGCACCGCGAAGGTGGAAACGATAGGAAACGGCTCCAGGTAGAAGTGTTTTGCACTGCAGATCATGGAGCACCGAACTGGGTAAACGAAAAAAAATAATGTGCTTCTTTTCCGCTGCAAAAATACGACCACCCTCACAAAGTATCAAACTGGCTATTCGCGGTAGGGTAGGTACAATGGCTAATGAATGCTTGGCAATTGTGCCTTCGCAGGATGAAAGCCCTTCGGGTGGGCACGTTCCGCATGATAAGAACTTCTGATCTCAGATTTTGGGTCAGGTTTGTAAACAAAAGCAGAATCCCGTCCGAAGTAACCGAGTGGCAAGTTGTACCTGCGATCAATCCAAATAAAAATCATGATGAGTTCAGGGTGAAACGCGTACTGCAACTGATTATTTTTCTAGAAGGATAATATTTTACAACACAACTACCTATTTCGCTGTCCTCCCCTCAAATGCATAGTACGTTGGAGGAGAAAGTTTAATCTACGGGATATGTCTTATAACCACCGGGCGCAAATGTAGGGAAGAGTCTAGCTAGGCGAACCTGCTACAGGAAGAATCTGCGCAATAACATCCAATGCTAGAGACTGTCAGTCAGCTAGACCCAGTGCTCAAGAGAATTCTCCCCTTTGTCACACAGTAGGTGGGTGATGCAGGTTTCTGAGTTTCAAGATACTAACTTCCCGAGTGGGGTCCTTGGCAGCAATGATAGTAAAGCTCCGGAATGGCGTGACCGCTTATTCATCAGAAGAGCTGGCGACAGTTAAAGGACACCTCGCAGAACATCGTGCTAAGATGTCCTGAGGTAGTTGGCTACTTTAAAACTTAGACATGCTGACAGCAAATTACACAATGGTTTGGCTGATTTAGTCTCTTCCCATGTCCCTTGTCTTGGATGACAAACTTGGCGAAATTTGCATAACCATTCTTCCTTTCTGACGAATAAATATCTCGGAAATAATGATCGGGAGCCTGATACGTCACGTAAAGATAACAGACGTGGCAAGCGTGATAATCAGTGTAATGCTAACAGAGGAGATAGACTTCTGAAGTTTAGAATCTCGGGGGCAATTACGGATGGAAATACTTCTGAGTAGAACGAATTAATATCTTAAGTACGACATGTTCTTTAAGAGGGTCGTAAAATGTTACCAGGCATGCCACAAAGGGATGTACAAGACTTGAAACATCCTTGAACATGATTTGTCTGGTTAGTCAGAGATGCGCCATCTCTGACTGTAAGCAGACGGACCGAGTGAGTGATGTCTGGCAGGGTAGGCTACATTAGCCAGTTCAGAGCTCAAAGAGGATTAGTGTCTGTGCCCCCTTCCTTCACCCGCATCCATTCATACACAGAGCTAGTACAATAGATCCAGTGAACAGCAAATACAAGCTTATACTTTTTAAATTAAAGGGTAATGTAAAATTCTTATCGTCAGGGAAGTTAGCAGGGACATAAATGCCCTAATAGTTTTAATCAAACATTTACAATGATGATGATCAATGGGGGACTAATAGGAACTAATCCGAATGGTGTATCTGGACTGGAACGTGGCGAATTCATTTAAATGAAAGAATACCCCTTACCTGGGTGAGAAGAGCCAAGAGAAAAAATGATCCGACAAGGGTATAGAGCGTAAAGACGAATGTCTTCCGTAGATGAAATCTGAGCATTTTGTATCCTCATCTTCCCATCACAAATTTCTGAGCACGACTTGAAAGCTACAAAACAAAATATGCTCACATCAGACTGAATGACTAGCGGTGAATCTCACTTTCCTCAAGTAAAAGAACAGTTACGTGCTTTATCCTGTCAACCACTGTGTACTACTAATTAGGTAGGCGGCTCGCGGTTTCCTATTTCGCGTCGGTTCGTGGAAGAGACGCGCGTCGCTTGGTTGGCTCTAAAATTCCAATTCAGCTCCAGAAAGGGATGAATATTTTTAATGGTTAAAAGAAACATAATTGCTAAGTGTTCTTTTCCTGTTTATTTTCCTTTCTTGCCTATTTTTTCCCCACGACCGTTTGTTATGTGGTAGGATCTATGATGAAGTTTGGAACATCCTATCTGCACTGATAGTGTCGAAACTTTTATTTTTATTTTAGCAAAGTTACCTGTTACAGGAAATTCATTACTGATACTGATGAAAAAATAACTGATGTTAAAAAAAAAAGATTTTCAGTTTGCACCGAAAGTATTTTGTAATGTTATTTCAAGAACGAAATTTTTATCTTTCAGAAGTGGATCCCACAGGCCGGTAAGTAGCTGATACAACCGCACACAGTCATTTCCTTCCTTCACGTTGCTAGTCGCAAATGGCTGACCAACCACTTTGCTAAACACCTCAGCGCGTTTCGGCGACTCCGGGATTCTTACTCTCCTTGCATTAGCATAGTGAATTGTCATTGGATACTTAAAACGTATTATCAGCAGTTGATAAGTTCATCTTAGCGAATACTTCCAATGTATTTTTGAAAATGTCTTCTTGTTCCTTATGTATGAGATTGTTGTCGCGTCTGACGCGGAAGGGTTACTATAAGTGATTTTCTTAGATGTAATTTTTCTTCTTCAGAGACGTGTTAAGTCTTTTTTCTATTCTTGCTCGAAACTGCTTGCTAGATAAGAATAGAATGTTGAAATCCTGGCTGGTATCGATGGTGACTCACAGATAGCAGGGGCGTCACTAAGGGGGGGGGGGGCTTCCCCCTCTCCCAAAGGTCTTGAGAAAGTACTTTCGTCGGGCGAAGCGAAACACAGAAGAAATAAAATTGTGTATGCTTTTGTCAGGCGTCGGTTGACATCAGGTTCTTCTTATACGCAAGAAATGAAATCCTGCAAACATTTGTCGGGCAAAACACTGAAGAAATCAAATTCTACATGCTTTGTCGTGCCTCGGTATTCTCGTCGGCACATCGGGTTCTTTTCCTACATAAGGAATCCAGAAGAAATAATTTTGTTATGCTTTTGTCGGGCGTCGGTCGACTCGTCGGCACATCGGGTTTTACTTATACGAAGAAATCAAATTTTGCAAGCTTTGTCGGCGCACCCGGGAAGTCCAAGTCTCGTCGGCACAAGGGCTTATTTTTTATACGTAAGAATCAAGTTATGTACAGTCTAGTCGAGCAAAACACAGAAAAAAATCAAATGCTCGATGGTTTTGTCAAGAGTCGGTATTCTCGTCTGCATATCAGGTTCTTTTTGCACGTAAACAAATCAAATTCTGTAAATTTGTATGGGCGCATGCCGAAAGTTCAAGTCTCGTCGGTACAGCAGCTTCTATTTACACGTAAAAAATAAAGTTCTTTACAGCCTTGTCGGGCTAAAAACAGATGAAATCAAATTCTAAATGCTTTTGAAAATTCTGCAAACATTTGTCGGGCGCAAATTTTTCCGGACAAAAATACAGATTTAAAAAAAAAATTCGCCGTCGTTGCTTAGTTCATCTTGTTCTGGGTATTGTCATTGGAATCGAATGAAACGGAAAGCCGAATATGTGAATTTCAATATATGATTTTACATCCAGGAACAATTTCAACTGATTCATTACAGTTAGTTTTTACAAAAAATTTCGCCTGCGGCGCATTTTTTTTTATTCTCTATTTGGAATAACGGTGTATCATTTGGTTTTCGTTTTAGGATAGAAATTCTTGGGGTTTGAAACACGTTAAATGCCGGAAATTGTATCTTACTATAGCCAAATTTTACCGGAAAAAATGCGGTTTTAAAAATTTCGCCTGCGGCGCTTGGTTTAACTTGTCTCGGTACAGTCATTGGAAGCTTCGCTTTTTAACGAAAACTAAAAGGAAAAGCCGAATATGTGAACTTTAATCTACGAAATTATACCAAAGCAATAATAATATCTACTACAGCTAGTTTGCACAAAATTACGCCTGCGGCGCATATTGTAGTATTCTTTAATTGGAAGGACGGTGTTTTATTTAGTTGGCGTTCTATGATTGAAACTCGTGGGGGTCTGGAACACGATAAAAGCTAAAACTTGTATGGTAGGTACAGCTAAATTTTTCCGGAAAAAGGGCAGATTTAAAAAATTTCGCCTGCGGCGCTTGGTTTAACTTGTCCCGGTACAGTTGTTGGGAGCTTCGCTTTTTAGCGAAAGCTAAAATGAAAAGCCAAATATGTGAACTTTAATTTACGAAATTATACCAAAGAAATAATCTCCACTCAGTTAGTTTACAGAAAATTTCGCCTGCGGCGCATTTTGTGGTATTCTTTATTTGAAACGATGTACCATTTATTGGCGTTTTAGGATTGAAATCCGTGGGGATCTGAAACACGTTAAAAGCTAGAACTTGTCCGCTAGGTAGTATATAGCTTAATTTTTCCGGGAAAATGGCAGATTAAAAAAATTTCGCCTGTCAGGCGTCGGTATTCTCGTCGGCACATCAGGTTCTTTTTGCACGTAAAAAACTTTAATACACGAAATTACAGTTTTACCCCGGTTCTATTCTGTGCTGGCGGGAAATGTACGCCGTTGCCTCGAAGCGGCAACGGCGTGTTTTGTCGGCACATTTTTGAGTCCGTTGGCACAAACCAGACGTCCCCCCACCCAAAGGTAAAAGGCTAGTGACGCCCCTGCTGGGGGGGGGCGCCCCCCCCCACAATGTTGTCGGCCAGTCGGTAAGAAATGACCGAGTCGGCGCAGAGCGCCGCGATTTTTCATCATAACAGTTGATTTTTTCATCAAAACAGTTGATTTTTTTCAGAAAACAGTTCGTTTTTCTGCAAATCAGTCAATTTTTCTTCAAAACAGTCGGTTTTTCTGAAAATCAGTCGATATGTTTTAAAAATGTCGTTTTTTTCGTGAAAACAGTCGCTTTTTCTGCAAGTCGGTAAAAATTACAAGCCAGTCGGTAAATGGTTTGCCCCCACCAAACATTTTGGCTAGTAACGCCTCTGCAAGACAGTGTAGGTTTGCGTCAAGCAGAAGTCGGATAGTAGATTAGGACTAGTTTGCCCAGATTTTGATACGGGCTTTAAAGAGGGTCAAAATACGATATCTCTCCTTAAAAACAACTCATCTCTGTATATGACGATATCAGCAACGTAAAACTTATGCAAGAATTACTTGTTGATAAGTGAGATCTAAAACTAACAAATATACTATTGCCGATTATTCTCAAATGATTCTTTGATTATTATTTAGGAATCATGGCATCGCGAGCCAGGTAAAAATAATGACATGCGACTCCAATCTACAACCCCAGGAGGTGAATCCACGTGCGGTTACATGGGATACACCTTGATGGAGAGAAAAGTCACGTGTCAGTAAATGAAGAGTAGAGTTTGTTTTAGTTTAAGCAGAAACAGCATATTTTGTACCCTGCCTTCAAACGCTCAAGTTAAAGTGTACTTTTACAAAGAAAATTCATTTGTGACGTATGAAGCTACGGCTGAAGATTTGATTATAATTAAAATCTTCGGATGCGACATTTAATCGGCAGAAAAAAACAAGAGTTGATAACCTTTCCGAGTCAATTGCGTCAACCGCAAAGCCACTGCGTCAACCGAAAATAGAGGCAGAGAAACCTAAGAAGCTTCCTCTTCACGAATATATCCTATGAGATTATGTTGTTTAAATGTGTTTAGTTATTCTTTTGTCCTTCTTTTTTATTGTTCAGACAGTATGTGCAAAACGATCGGAGGTTCTTAACACTAAATTAGTACGCGAAACACAACATTAATAACACAGTGGGCTACTCTTCACTCAAATTTATTTCAGGGCTTGAACTGGAAAAAAACTGGTTCGGATGATTCAAAGAAATCAATGAAACAAAATCGAACCAACGCTCAAGTATAGAACAATCGCTATCAATAGAAACAATCAATAGAACAATCACCGCGCAAAACCGCCAACAAGAAACGAAATTAATCCAAACGCGAACGTCACAAATCCGACAGCACTGGAGGCAAACGGATCTTACTTGTAATTTATTTTAGATTTTTAGTTTTGTCCATTTCTTAGTTGTGCAATGCCGTGAGCCTAAGTCACGTTATAAATTCATTCATGCTGGACATACCTGTTCATTTTCGGACGATTTTGCTGAGCATCTTGTTAATGTTGCTTTAGAGTAAACACTGAAATTGGAGCGCCAGTATCATGAAGCTCGATAGTTTGTTTTTTCAAACATCATGCCAAGGCGAAGTACAATGGATGAATGACGTGGCGGCAGTAACATTTCACGCAGGAGAGACTTTTATGCGAAAGTCTATACAAGCCAGGTTTCTTAAATTAAGAAATGTGGAAAAACTTGGCAAGATACTAAAAAACAAGGCAGTAAAAAATTTCATAGCTTTTTCAGAAAACTGAAAAAATGGATCTACTTGACAGCAAGACTGACGTTCTTTGCTCCCGCTAAAGGTGGTGTCTGAACTTATGATGCAAAAATACAACAACAAAGGATTGTTCGATCTTGGTTGGCATCCGAGGCTCTGATTGGTACAAGTAGTTTAAATCTTTCGTCGACGCCGTCTATAGAGAGATTACACCCTACCCGATGAAAACGGATATTGTGTACTTCATCATCACGGGATCATAACAACAGAATTTAACATTGGGAGGTATAGGACTTTCAACTTTGAAATTAAATTATCGGCGTTTTATCATAATTCTGAGCCAGGGACTTGCTGGAATGTTAATTGGGCTATTCCTTAACCGTATAATTCTGTTTTTGCAAAAGAGTTTCCATGGAAGTAAGAGCTTGAACTTCTAGGCTTCAAAGTTTGAATACAAAAACGGAGTCTCGAATGCTATTGGTCGGCGATGACGCGGATTTGAAAAAATGTGTCATAATCGACCAATAGGACGAGAACCCGCCATTGTTTACAAACTTTGATGCCTTCAAACTCTTACTTCCATGGTAACTCTTTTGCAAAAATAGAATTATAAGGTTAAGGAATAGCCCAATTAACATTCCAGCAAGTCCCTGGCTCAGAATGATGATAAAACGCCGGTAATTTAATTTCAAAGTTGAAAGTCCTATACTTCCTATGTTAATTTTTTTCGTTAGGATCCGTCCGTTTTCGTCGGGTATGGTGCAAGCTCTCTATTATCAGAAGTCAGAAGTTTGAAAACGATAACGCAAGGATGCGTTGTTTCAGCATACTTTGTGTGAGCTGCAAGTGTAACAGAATGTGTCCACGATGCCCTTTTAAGTTTTCCGTTTTTATGGCACTTGAGCTTACTCAAGTGCCATATAGCGATTGTAATTTCTGTCCGTCAGTCGGTCTGTCGGTCTGTCAGTCTGTCGGTCCCGGTTTTGCTAGTTCGGGCACTTCCAGATAAGCTAGGACGATGAAACTTGGCAGGCATATCAGGAACTGGACCAGATTAAATTAGAAATTGTCGCTTCCTCGATCCGACCATCTGGAGGGGAGTGGAGGGAGGGGGAATCCGGAAAAAATAGGAAAAATGAGATATTTTTAGCTTACGAACGGGTGATCGGATCTTAATGAAACTTGATATATGGAAGGACTTCGTGTCTCAGACCCTCCATTTTAAATCCAGACCGGATCCGTTGTCACTGGGGGGAGTTGGAGGGGGAAACCGGAAATCTTGGAAAACACTTAGAGTGGAGGGATCCGGATGAAACTTGGTGGAAAGTACAAGCAAAAGTCCTAGATACGTGACTGATATAACCGGAACGGATCCGCTCACTTTGGGGGAGTAGAGGGGGGGGGGAGAAGTCCGAATTTGTAGTGATCCCGCGAGTTCCGTGCTTCCGGATGTGCTGGGACGATGGAAATTTACAGGTATGTCTGGGACCCGACCAAATTAAATAGGAAATCGTCAATTCCCCGATTCGACCATCTGGGGGGGGGGAGTGGAGGGAGGGTGAAGCCAAAATTTGAGGTATTTTTAGCTTGCGAACGGGTGATCGGATCTTGATGAAAATTGATCTTTAGGATGACCTCGTGTCTCAGACATCTCACTCTAAATCCGGGCCGGATCCGATGACACTGGGGGGAGTTGGAGGAGGGAACCGGAAATTTTGAGAAACGCTTAAAGTGGAGGGATCGGGATGAAACTTGGTGGGAAAAACAAGCACAGGTCCTAGACACGTCATTGACATAACCGGACCGGATCAGGGCACTGTGGGGGAGTTGGGGTGGGGGTCCGGATTTCTAGCGATCCCGCGAGTTCGGCATACTTCCTGATGTCCTAGGGCGATGAAACTTGGCTGGTATGTCAGGGATCCGAACAGATTGACTTGAGAACAGCCGTTTCCCCGACCCGACCATCGTGGGGGGAGTGGGTGGATGGGGAGTCCGGAATCTAGTGGCGTGCATAACTTTTGAACGGGTGATCGGATTTGAATGAAACTTGTCTGGTGAGCTATCGCCTCCGACGTTCAGTGTCACGTCCAGGTCGGGTCCGATACCTATGGGGATGGGGGGGGGGGGGGAAAACTCAAGAAACTCTAAAAGTAGAGGGATTGGGACGAAACTTAATGGATGGAACAAGCATTTGGCCTAGATGAAATTGACGGAGCCAGATGGTTTCGGGGCTCTGTGGGGGGAGTTGGAGGGGTTTCCTGGAATTCCGGTAGTCGTGAGTTAGAATAGTTCCAGATGTAAAACGACAACGAAACTTTGCAGGCATATTAGCGACCCGAATTATCTTGACTTAAAGGTGAACTCCAGAATTAAAAAATAAGGGTTCCGGGTGACCGAGTTCGATACCTGATTTTTTTTTGAATTTTTTGACGTAAGAAGCATTCTAGTGGGTCAACTCCAAGCAGAGATACCTCATAAAGTCCAATTCCATTGGCTCCTTTGATGAGACCCCTCATTCGTTCCGTCATGTTGATGCTGTAGTCTTGCGGGAATGGCACTGACGCCAAAACTCGTAACACAACATCAACGTTGTTTGCAAAAGTGACCCATAGAAGAAATTCTGGAGGTGTTGACTAAATTGTGACGGAATTCCAGACAAAACACAAACAACAAACAAACAAAAAAAGACAGCAGAACTGAGTGAAAAGGAAATTTCCAACACCAGAGTGTGTTGCTACACTGGTTGTACGCCCACTGTTGGAATAGCTTTCTTTTCTTGGCCAAGTAGTGAGAATAGGGAGCATAGAGAAGAAATTCTGGAAGCTCCATTAAACAACACACAAAAAAAAGACAGCTGAACTGAGTGAAATGGAAATGTCCAAGACCAGATGTGTTGCTACCCTGGTCGTAAGCCCACTGTTGGAATAGCTTTCTTTTCTTTGCCAAGTAGTGAGGAGAATAAATTTTCTAAGTACAGTGCTTGGGAAAATTTTGTCAAGAGCAAACACCAGCTTTCTGTCTCCCAACAATTGGAGGCTTCAGATTTTTGTGTGAACATTCCTTTGAACCTGATTTTCTGAGTTCCTGTCAGGATTATACAGGAGGACAGTATTAAAAGACTTGCTGAGCATGCAGTGCCAACCATGCACAATTCATCAGGTTCTCAGGCATCCAGTTTCAAATTCAGTGTCAGTTGCTCCTCCAGATAGGCATGTGTCAACTCTTGGTGTAACTCCTGCTGTAATAGATCAGGCCCAGGACAGTCAGGACATCCCTTGCCCAAGTGCTTCGTTCAATTCAACAACCTACGAGTGCCTCTCAGCGTCGTGCCACTTGAGTGACCATGATTACTTCTCTGTGATGCTGCTGTCAAGGAAGTTTCAGTTTCATCCCATGGAGCAGAGGATTCTTGCGAGATCTGGTAAGCCAAATGGTTTTTGCAGGTAATTTTTATCCTGAAAATGTGAGCGATCAAGGTCTGCCAAATTTTTTTCCCAGGAAATGCTTCAGGGGTCGCTGGGAGAAGTAGGGTCACAGGACTAGTTGTCCAACAAAAATCTTTGATTTACCTTAAAAGTGGCATCTTTCAACTTAGAAACTTGAAATTTACGCTAGCTGCATTTTTGTTACTTTTCTCTGTAAGTCGGTCAACCGACCTATTTGTCGCTATTGAGTGTTTATTGATCTCATTGGTCAGTTTGAATGAGTTCTACAAAATAATAAGAAAAAAAGGCATCTGGCACCTTCCTGTTGCCAGCAACATCTCTCCAATGATGATTTTGATTTTCGCGCCCCGCCAAGAACGTAGGTCTGTTGGAAGGAGCTCCCACCTCAGTCTTCGGCAGGTTAACCAACCAGCAAACAGAGCTGGTTGAAGACCCAGAAATAAACAGCTTATTGAAAGCTCTGACTCCAAACTTTGTGATGGAACCGGGTTTTAAAGGCTCAGATACCAAATACTTATTTCTGAAGTGTTATACAATAGTTGCATTTTTGCAGATACCATAGTATCTGATACCACAGTCTAAAGTCGTTTTTGCAGTTATTGTGGTATCTGGCCAGTTATTGTGGTATCAGATATTCAGATACCACGGTCCGACCATAGGAACTGGTCACGGTATTCTAGGCCAAAGCATTTTCTTACTGAATGAACCATTCAGGTAGCATCTAAAAAATGTGGTCAGGGACTTCTAAGAAACTATCTTGTCATACTTCTTGGTTCGGTCACAATCAAATTTTGGGATAATTCTGATAACTAAATAATTGACGAGCTAATTCAATCATTGATAATGGTTTCTCTTTTAGATTGAAGTGCAGTCAAGCCTTCTGAAATTTAGAATACGGTCAGCCGAGATCAACCCATAGTCAGTACCATCCATAAAGCAAAGGACACAGACGTATGTACCCATGGAACTTTGTGCATCTATAGAGGCTCTGTCATCATAACAGTAACAGGAATCAGCATGGCTTGGAAGACAATTACATTAGGTAAGTTTTTAACTCAAAACGTAACTTACAAGGGCTTCAATGGTTTTCTATCCAAAGGACCCATGACATCAATAGAAACCCTTACTGCGTCCAAGTAACTGGTGGCTGTAAATATTTGCCTGTAGTTAATGATAAGAGTTTAATTTTGTATTATCTTTCCTGCTTGAAAGTAGTTGCTGTTTAGGATGGGAATATGTTCAACATTTTGGATATCAGTTTACAAATGCGTCCTCCCTGCAAACATTTGAATGGCTTTAATTCGCATTGCCTTTCTTGCTCGTTACTAGTTGCTACTTTAGATGGAATATTCAGTACCTGAAATCTTTCTTGCCTGATCCTTGACCAGAACAGTGGATCTGTTTGTGAGAAGCATAAGCTAGAGATTTGATTTGTTTTGATGTTTAAATTTTTTTTTCATCCACACCAGAGCAAAATAACACTAGGAAGTATCACCATGACTTGACCAAATTGACACACATTCAAATAGCAGCGATACTAGCAGCCTTAGTGGTACTGAACGTCCCTACTAAAACTTTTTGCAACATTGCAAAAATGATACAGCTTCCATTGTTTCCTTGGTGTTTGCAGACCCCACCTTTGCATAAATTTCTTAACCCGCAAGTTTGTCTCGCTTTAAATGCCGCAAGTGTAGTGGGCGGCTCTAGCGACTATGGCCCGTTTGCGAAAATAACACTAGGGAGTAGCAGCAAGACTTGACAAAATTGAAAGATACTCGAATAGCAGCAATACCACCGCCCCTAACGGTAGAGAATGTCCCTACTGAAACTTATTCAGTTTTCACTAACGCTGGCTCCGATAACTTCATATTCTGAACATTGCAAAAAAGTGATGTAGCCTCAGTTGTTTCCTCGGTGTGTGCAGACCGCACCTTTGCTTTACTAGAAATTCCTTAACCCGCAAGTTTGTCTCACTTCAAGTGCTGCAAGCATAGTGGGCGGCGCTACAAGTATGGACCATTTGCAAAGCATGGAAAGCATAGGTCTTGGCGCTGCTCAATAGTGTTATTTACTTACAAATTTTCAGTCTGTTTCATTTTTACTACCTTTCTTGCTCAGAGGCAGTTGCTATTTGGATGAGAGTATTTCTTACGGTCATCAGTTACAAAATTCGTTCTCATTACATTGCAAAAAAAGTATGTCAACTTTTTCCTCGGTGTGTGGAGACCGCACCTTTGCTTACTAGAAAATGTAGCTGACTTATCCGTTTTGCACCGTCAAATATGATTCACAGTCAGCTTGGGCTGAAGGAACATCTATTTACTAGCAATTTCTTAACCCGCAAGTTTGTCTCGCTTTAAATGTCGTTAGTGTAGTTGGTGGCGTTACGAGTATGGCCCGTTTTGTAAAGCATAGGAAGCATAGGTCTTGGCGCTACTCCCTAGCGTTATTTTGCTCTGATCCGCACACAACTTTCAGTCCTTCTTTAATTCGTATTACCTTTCTTGCTCAGAGGTAGTTGCTATTTTTGATGAAAGTATTTAATTTGTTACGGATAGCAGTTAGAAAGTTCGTCCTCCTTACATGAGTGTCTTCTTTAATTTTTATGACCTTTCTTGTTCGAAAGTAGTTGCTATTTAAGATGGAAATATTCAATATTCAAATCTTATGACCTTTCTTTTTCGAAAGTAGTTGCTATTTAAGATGGAAATATTCAATACTGAAATATTTTCTTGCCTTGGCCATTCATTAAAACAGAATATGGATTTATATGAGTCGCTTTGATGTGGCCAGGTTCGCTTCATCCGCATACAAATTTATACTTCCTTCTTAAATTTGTATTACCTTCCTTGTTCGAAGCTAGCTGCTATTTATTTTCGATACCGAAATCTTTTCTTGCCTTGGCCATGGATTAGAACAAAATGTGGATTTATATGATCCGTTTTGACGTGTCCAGGTTCGCTTAAAATCTAATGCCTTCTTTAATTTTGATTACTATTCTTGCTCAGAAGCAGTTGCTATTTTGGATCGAGTTAATTTTTTTTCGGACATCAGTTAAAAATGAGTCCTCTTTAGAAACTGTTTGAATGCCTTCTTTCACTTTTATGACCTTTCTTATTCGAAAGTCGTTGCTATTTAGGATGGAAATGTTCAGTACCTACATCTTTTCTTGCCTTGGCCATGGATTAGAACAATCAATCAATATATTTATTACCCGTCAAGAAAAACAATGAAGGGCATGTAGCCCTAGTGACCGAGTACAAAAACAAGACCAAATCGATGGGATCCCAAAAATCTAATATTAGATTCAGACAATCGAGTCTTGTCTTCACCAGATCCAGTCTTGGACAGGCTAATCATCAGAGAAAACCAAGTTCAGATATACCTCTATAAGCCATATCTATTTTGACGATAGTGACCGAAACTTCCTGCCGATTCCGAGCGAACTACTAGTCCAGCAAAAAAAAAAATACAGAAACAAAACCATTGTATCTCCTTATCTCTATAAAGAACATCTAATAAACTTTGAATAAAAGTTTGACTGTCATCTAATCGAACTTTTGCTTTTAATAAATTTTCTGGTTTGGCCGGATTCCGGGCGAACTAGTTGTCCGGCGAGAAAATGATTTTCACCGTCGTTTTCGGCATGTCTATTTACCCATAAATCACACATTTAATCAACTTCAAATTAAACTTTTACTTTTAACCAACTTTCCGGTTTTCGCCGGATTCCGGGCGAACTACATGTCCGGGTAGAAAATTGTTTTCCCATAAGTGTTCAGCATGTCTTCTTGCCCTAAATCGAACATCTAACCAACTCGAAATAAAACTTTTAATTTTAACAAACTTTCCGGGTTCGGCCGGATTCCGGGCGAACTACTTGTCCGTCGAGAAAATGGTTTTCAGCATCGTCTTCAGCATGTCTTCCTACTCTTAAATCGAACATCGAATCAACTTCAAATAAAACTTTTACTTTTAACAAACTTTCCGGTTTTGGCCGGATTCCGGGCGAACTACTCTTCCGATGACAAAATGGTTTTCACCATCGTGCTCAGCTTGTCTTCTTACCCTATAATCAACCATCACATTAGCTGTTTCAAAATATTTTGTTTGCCCCTTAATTTGAACCCCCTCCCCCACCCCTAAATGTAGGGCTACAAAGCCCATCTACGAACTCGACTGGTCCGACGACCCAACCTCACACCAAGTTTCAACAAAATATCTCATTTCCTTCGAGAGTTATCGTGCTTACAGACGGACGGACGGACAGACAGACAACTTTTGCGATAACATAGGTTACGTTTTTGGATCCCAAAAAGAAAAGAAAAAAACAACAACAACAAGAAAAAAGACAATGCACGTAGCAAAACTTTACACTAAACACATAACAAACATAGCTACAGAGTATTGGATGGGAACAGAGGATAGATTCATATGACGTAGCAAAACTTTACACTAAACACATAACCAACATAGCTACAGAGTACTGGATGGGAACAGAGGATAGATTCATACGAAGCTTTAGCTGTTGGGATGCTGAGTGTGACAAAATGGTCCCATATAAGAAATGTTTCATGCAGAAGTACAAGTAGCCTAAAAAAGTACAGCAGATGTTATGAGTTGAGTGCTCACATCCCAGGTTTGTGACTTGCACTTGGCTTAACCATGTTTGGAAATGTGAAATTTAGACAGTGAAAAATGCATTTTTTTTCTCGAAAAGTTTTTGTTGTGATGAAAATATGGATGTGACTGATTTCAGATACAAAGTGTGCTAAGTGTCAATAAAACGGTCATATCTTTCGTTCGTCAATGATCCACAGCTTAATGAGAAAAGAAAGCTTAATGAGCTGTGAACTTGAAATAGAGGATGGGTTTGCTATAGGGAAACAACATCATCAACCAACTATATTCAGCCATTAATTTATGTTCTAATTGAAGTTTTTAATTGCAGGATAATGAACGCCTGACCTTCGTCAGACTTAGAAGTGTGTCTCATATTCCCTTGGACGCCAGTTACAATGAAAGAGCTGATTGGGTCATCATCAGTCAAGTATGCACCGGAATGAACAACATTTAGTGTTTAGTGGTTGAGAATGTCTAAAACTGATTAAGTAAAGAATAATACAGTTTTCCTTCCAATGCTTCATTGTATGCTATAGCATAAATTAAAGTATATTCCTTGCCATCTTATGTCTTTGTAAGCAGTCAGTCAGGTCTTTACTGTATGCTGCTGTGTTACTAAAGCAGTGTAACATAATCAGATAGCCTACTTCTCTGTAAATGTAATTTGTCAACTAATACAGTTTTTGAGCTCTTGATGTTTGTCGGAGCTCAACTAAACCCTGTAGTGTGAGGCAAGGAGCCACAATGCTAATACAACCAGGGGCTCATCATTCACAAACTGTCGCCTAGTTTTTAGGGCATCAGGCTAGGGTCCATGGTTGTCGTTACTGATTGTATTCTTAGAGAATTACTATTTGCAATGATTTTCCTCTTATAAGTATTAGGTCGCTATGGTCTGTAAATGATGAGCTCTGTCAAATGTTGTTCGTCCACAGTGTTTAGAGAGACCAGCAACGTAAATAAAACCCCAATTCTACACCCAAACCTGTAACAAAGGTGCCAAAACATTCCTATGGGCACCATGTGGTAGGTTCAAACCCGATGAAAGATTTACCTCAAAATAGTACTATGAAGTAGTACGAAAAAGTAGCATGCAGTACCATCGATGCTACTACATGCTTCTACTTCAAGGCTACCGTGTTACTGCATACTAATATATGCTACTATTAGCAAGACCGGATGCTACTATGTCTAGACAGGATGCTACTAGATACTACTACATAAGATTGGACCAGTCTGAGGCACATTAGTTGATAGTATTCTTTGCTATTACATAGTATTACATGCAACGTTTTCGTACTACTACCATACTACTACGCAGGCTACAAATTTTTCATCGAGAAGCACAACAGAATGTTTGATGACTACAGTGTACTAGTAGCTAAAGAGGACTAAACGTTCCTAATGATCAAGAAAGAGACTATTAAATCTCTGCTACACAGCTAGATAGACTTGGTCCCATTCTCAGAGGGTTACTGGTCAGTATGATTTGCCCCAGATGGTAAAAGATCATGAGATTCAACTGTAGAGAACTGAATTCATCTTCCTTGAAGTGGTACATCTTAGACAAAAAGGCATGGGGGGGGGACTGTTTTTCCAAAGTGGGGCTTAGTCCAGAGTAAATGGATGGTAAGTTTGAGAGTGGATTGGGAAATAAGGAAATCAAGTTACATTCTGGTCGGGAACTGCTTTTGTAAAGAGGGGCTTAGACCAGAGGAACTGAAACGGATGGTAAGTTTGGGAGTAGGTTGGGAAACAAGAAAATTAAGTAACATTCTGGTCCTTAGTTTCGGCATATGTGTGGTTCACACGGGGAGGATTTGTTTCATTTAGTGGGTTGATATTTTAAGCTGAAAGATTTGAATTTTTTTTAAAACACTAACTTTTGGTGAGAATCGACGGGAGCGAACAATCTGATTTGTTTCTCGAGGAAAAAAAAACATACCTGTCCTTTGTAGGTATGGGAGGTTCCTTCAGGTAGGCTATGTAGCATCGGGAGTGTTTTTTTTGAAAAGAGAGTTTTCTCCTTTTGGTGTTTTATATTGTGTTTTCGAGAGTTATCTATTTTGTTTTCCTTCCAGGCTTTCGGGAATCAATTTTTTCATTCTTAATGCGATCAGGGGCTACATTTTTAGAGAGCATAGGTGTCATTTCAGGTCATCAGCTGCTTAAAAAGATCAAACTTTCGAGAGAGTACACAGTAAAAAAAAAATTGCAGTATTTGATACTAGGATCAATCTTGCCTTTATTGAAATAAGATCATCCCTAATTCGGATTGATTTTATCACAACAGAGATAAGATTATTCCCAGTAGCAAATACTGGATCCTTATTCACAGAAACTTTTTACAGTGCAGGTGAAAGACCAAACTGCTTACCATAATTTCCAGTGTTTCCACTGGCAGCTACCCCCTGGGTGCTGGGGGCAAACAACGCCGATGGATAGGATAGGCAAAGGGTAGGTATGATGCGCTGAATGTTGGGCCTTAACCACAAGGTTGAGAGTGACTACAGTGAAATAAATACAAACACAGAGTCTCAAACAACCTTGTAAAAAAGGTGCCAGAACAATGAGGAGGGTGACAGAAGTCAAGGTGAAGTCAGCTCATCTGGGGATTCACTCAGTCCGGTTGTTTGATTACCTTGGTAGTGAGAATACCAATACGACTTCTAATTATCAGCAAACATCACACGTTGTCGAACTTCAAATTTGTCGCCAAAATCGTTCCCGCAAGACTGCCAAGTGGACCTAGCAGGGTTGCCGACCAAGACTATTTTTTTCGCCGTTTTCTCCGGTAATAATTGATGCGCCAGCACGGGACTTCGGCAATGGATTCCCTTGACCCATTGTGGGTCTCTGACGAATTTTAGGTCTAATTCTGGAGTTCCCCTTTAAGAACCTGACACAACGTACACCCGGAAACTTCCGTTCCTAGATTCGAGCATTTTTTGGGGAGCAAGAGAAGAGAAATATGGAAATTGACTTCTATAAATTGCGAACGAGTGGTCTGATTCGAGTGAAACTTCATGGGTGATACGAATCGATAGCCTCGACATGTAAAACATGCGTTCGAACCATATGCGACCACGATTAGGGGAATTGGGGGTGGGGGGACTTTTGACATGTACAAAAATCAAACGGATGGACCGAATGAGATGCAAATTCGACAGTGCCGAGTACATGCGGCATACATTTGTTATTTGGCATCCGGGCCGGATTCGGCCAAGGTAGGGGGGGTACTGGAAACTTGCAGATGGGCTATGATCCAATTTCAGTAACTTCAGGGTGGGGAATGTGGTCCACCAGTCTCATTCGCGGAACACACCAGTCTCACTGTTTTGAACCATCAGTCTCAGAAAAATGGCGCCGGGAACCACCAGTCCCGGAAACGAGACCAACAGTCTCAAATTCAGACCAACAGTCTCATCTAATTTCCAATTTATTTAAAGTAAAAAAGTGTTTTCTTTGTTTTTCTCTGTCAGTCCCTTAAATTACGCGCTTGTGTCAGCACTACAGGTAGAGTGAAGCTTGGGCTTTCAATACATGTATTCATCTCTGCTATTGGCTTGGTACTTCTCAGTGAGTAGGGCTCTGAAAAAGCAAACAAATTTATTTTTTTGTTTTCTGTGTTGTTTAATAGACTTCTGCTACTCTGCCAACTACAACAGGTAAAGTGAAGCCTGGGCTTTCAAACGATATATGATTCACTGTTACTGGATTACCAAGTGTCACATTGGGTGGCTCTGAAAAAACTGTTTTCGTAAACAAATGTAATTTCTAGGCTGTCTATGAGATTTCTTGGAATTTTCTAACTTTGCGACCAGTTTTGGTAGATAGACATCCATGTATCTCTGATACTGGCTTAGTCAGTTTGTTGCTGGGTTCCTATGGTAAACTCATTAGCTGTTTTTTTTTTAACTGCTTGCTTGATACTGTTGAATGTTTTGTCGCCTCTGTTCAGTTCACCTGACTGACTGGTCCGGTATTAGTTTGTTCCATTCTTTTTCCATGCATTTTCCATGCTTAAAATACTATTCTGAGGCTGTCTCTACACAACTACAGTAAGCGGTCAAGTAACACTCAATGAAACCTATTATCGCTCACCAGAGCTGCGTTTTATTCGCATTTCTAGTTGACTTAAGTTATTATTTTGCCGTTTTATTTGCTATTCTCAGTTGACTGATAGCGTTCAATTTATCCAATCTATTGAGATTGTCCACTAAAAGTTGACTTTGGACGACCGACAACAAATGAAAATTCATTCCATGGATCACCGGTTAACCAACAGTGGAACATTTTATCGCTCACCAGAGCTGCGTTTGATTTGCATTTCCAGTTGACTGAAATAATCTTTTTGCGGTTTTATTTGCTATTCACAGTTAGCATTCAATTTATCCAGTAGACTCAGGTTGTCGACAAAAAGTTGACTTTTGCCGATCGAGATAAAATGGTAATTCATTCCATGGTTAACCGGTTAACCTACAGTAAGCAGTGAAGTATCGCTCAATGGAACCTATTATCACTCACCAGAGCTGCATTCTATTCGCATTTCTAGCTAACTTAAATCATCATTTTACTGTTTTATTTGCTGTTCTCAGTTGATTCATATTGTTCGATTTAGCTCTTGGGTTATCCAATCTATTGAGACTGTTGACTGAAAGTTGACTTTTGACAAACGAGAACAAATGGTTATTTGTTCCATGGTTAACCGGTTAACCTACAGTAACCTGTCAAGTAAACTCAATGGAACCTATTATCGCTCACCCGAGCTGCGTTCGATTCGCCTTTCCAGTTGACTTAAATCATAATTTTTCCGTTTTATTTGCTATTCTCAGTTGACCGAAAGCGATTGATTTATCCAGTCGACATAAATTGTCGATTAAAAGCTGACTTTTGACAACCAAGAATGAATGGTCATTCATTCCATGGTTAACCGGTTAAGCTACAGTAAGCGGTCAAGAGTAACGCTCAATGGAACTTATTATCGCTCACCAGAGATGGGTCCGATTTGCATTTCCAGTTGACTTAAATCATCTTTTTGCTGTTTTATTTGCTATTCTCAGTTGACTGACAGCGTTCGATTTATCCAGTCAACTGAAATTGTCGATTAAAAGTTGACTTTTGACAACCGAGAACAAATGGTCATTTGTTCCATGGTTAACCGGTTAAGCTACAGTAAGCGGTCAAGTAATGCTCAATGGAACTTATTATCGCTCACCGGAGCTGGGTTCGATTTGCATTTCCAGTTGAATTAAATCATCTTTTTGCTGTTTTATTTGCTATTATCAGTTGACTGATATCATTCAACTTATCCAGTTGACTGAGATTGTCGACTAAAAGTTGACTTTTGACAACTGAGAACAAATGGTCATTCATTCCATGGTTAACTGAGAATATAAGCGTAGGTTGAGAAAAAGATTGCGGAATCCAACCAACCGGTCACCTTTTACTGGTCATTTCAAATTGCGGCCATGAGGCCGACATTTTTTCATGTTCTAACAAATCTGGTGCTACAGAGTACGCTACCTATCCAGTGATGGTAAAAAAAAAAAAAAATAAGCTTATTCTTAATGTTCTACACTGGCTAGGGAAGTCCTAGCTAAAAGTGTTCAAGTTAACCTACATGAACTAACGCACCCACTCTGGTAATTTTGTTTTGTTGGTTTTGGTGATTCTTTTTTCACATACCATACGTTCTTTACTAGTCCTCCACAGTCCTCCATGAATATTCCTCTCACTCTTTTTTTAATTGTTGAAGTACTATCTCCTCTGCAGATGTTGCTCTTGTTGTAGGAACATACTATTGTTTGTTACAGATATACTATTGTTTGTATGTTCAAGTACTATAGATTGGTGCACGTAAGAGGTCTCTTCATGAGACCCTCAAATTGAAGCTGCTACGTACAGCATCATCAAGGAGACAAGCAAAGGGTAATTTTAGTAATTGTCTAAATGTTATAGAACATGATTAGGTCGCTTTGTCATATTGTTTTAGTGATGTTCCCTTACCTTCTTGAGTTTCCACACCCTTGCCAAGAGCTAAATCGAACAATATGAATCAACTGAGAACAGCAAATAACAGAGTTTCAGTCAACTGGAAATGCAAATCAAACGCAGCTCTGGTGAGCGATAATAGGTTTCATTGAGTACACATATCTGTGGAAAGTCCATGCTTAAATCTACCAAAACTGGTTGTAAAGTTAGAAAATCCCAAGAAAGAGAATCTGAGTCGACTGGATAAATTGAATGCTAACTGAGAATAGCAAATAAAACAGCAAAAAGGTTATTTCAGTCAACTGGAAATGCAAATCAAACACAGCTCTGATGAGTGATAAAATGTTCCATTGAGCGATACTTGACCACTTACTGTTGGTTAACCGGTTATCCATGGAATGATTGACCATTTGTTGTCGGTCGTCCAAAGTCAAGTTTTAGTGGACAATGTCAGTCGACTGGATAAATAGAACCTATCAGTCAACTGAGAATAGGAAATAAAACTGCAAAATGACGATTTAAGTTAACTGGAAATGCAATTCAAATGCAGCTCTAGTGAGCGATAAAATGTTCCATTGAGCAATACTTGACCGCTTACAGTTGGTTAACCGGTGATCCATGGAACGAATGACCATTTGTTGTTGGTCGTCCAAAGTCAACTTTTAGTGGACAATCTCAATAGATTGGATAAATTGAACGCTATCAGTCAACTGAGAATAGCAAATAAAACGGCAAATTAATAACTTAAGTCAACTGGAAATGTGAATCAAACGCAGCTCTGGTGAGCAATAATAGGTTCCATTGAGTGTTACTTGACCACTTACTGTAGTTGTGTAGAGACAGCCCCAAAATAGTATTTTAAGCATGGAACGAACTAGTACCGGACCAGGCAGTCAGGTGAACTGAATAGTGAGACAACAAAAGATTCAACAGGGTCTAGCAGGTCAGTTAAAAAAACACAGCTAATGAGTTTATCAAAGGACACCATGAGCAAGAAACTGACTAAGCCAATATCAGAGATACACATACCTGTGGAAAGTCCATGCTTAAATCTACCAAAACTGGTTGTAAAGTTAGAAAATCCTAAGAAAGTGAATCTGAGTCGACTGGATAAATTGAATGCTAACTGAGAATAGCAAATAAAACAGCAAAAAGATTATTTCAGTCAACTGGAAATGCAAATCAAACACAGCTCTGATGAGTGATAAAATGTTCTATTGAGCGATACTTGACCACTTACTGTTGCTTAACCGGTTATCCATGGAACGAATGAGCATTTGTTGTCGGTAGTCCAAAGTCAACTTTTAGTGGACAATGTCAGTCGACTGGATAAATAGAACCTATCAGTCAGCTGAGAATAGGAAATAAAACTGCAAAATGACGATTTAAGTTAACTGGAAATGCAAATCAAATGCAGCTCTAGTGAGAGATAAAACGTTCCATTGAGCGATACTTGACCGCTTACTTTAATCGGTTATCCATGGAACAAATGACCGTTTGTTCTCTGTTGTCAAAAGTCACCTTTAGTCGACAATGTCAGTCGACTGGATAAATTGAACGCTATCAGTCAACTGAGAATAGCAAATGAAACAGCGAAATGATGATTTCAGTCGTCTGGAAATGCGGATCGAACCCAGCTCTGGTGAGCGATGATAGGTACATTGAGCGTTACTTGACCGCTTACTGTAGCTTAACCGCTTAACCATGGAACGAATGACCATTTATTCTCGGTTCTCAAAAGTCAAATTTTAGTTCAAAATCTCAGTCGACTGGATAAATCGAACGCTATCAGTCAATGCAAATCAAACGCAGCTCTGGTGAGCGATAATAGGTTCCATTGAGCGATACTTAACTTCTTACTGTAGTTGTGTATAGACAGCCTCAGAATAGTATTTTAAGCATGGAAAATGCATGGAAAAAGAATGGAACAAACTAATACCGTCAGTCAGGTGAACTGAACAGTGAGGCGACAAAACATTCAACAGTATCAAGCAGGGCAGTTAAAAAAAACAGCTAATGAGTTTACCATAGGAACCCAGCAACAAACTGACTAAGCCAGTATCAGAGATACATGGATTTGTGGAAAACTCATGCTTAAATCTACCAAAACTGGTCGCAAAGTTAGAAAATTCCAAGAAATCGCATAGACAGCCTAGAAATTACATTTGTTTACCAAAACAGTTTTTTCAAAGCCACCCAATGTGACACTTGGTAATCCAGTAACAGTGAATCATATATCGTTTGAAAGCCCAGGCTTCACTTTACCTGTTGTAGTTGGCAGAGTAGCAGAATTCTATTAAACAACACAGAAAAAAAAAAAAAAAAATTTGTTTGCTTTTTCAGAGCCCTATTCACTGAGAAGTACCAAGCCAATAGCAGAGATGAATACATGTATTGAAAGCCCAAGCTTCACTCTACCTGTAGTGCTGACACAAGCGCGTAATTCAAGGGACTGACAGAGAAAAACAAAGAAAACACTTTTTTACTTTAAAAAAATTGGAAATTAGATGAGACTGTTGGTCTGAATTTGAGACTGTTGGTCTCGTTTCCGAGACTGCTGGTTCCCGGCGCCATTTTTATGAGACTGGTGGTTCGAAACAGTGAGACTGGTGTGTTCGATTTTCAAAACGGCCGTGAGACTGGTGGACCACATTCCCCACCCTGAACTTGATGGACAGGAACAGGGAATTAAGAGATTGCGCCCGAACCGGCTCCGACATCGTTGGTGGGAGGGGGGGGGGTACCGGAACTTTCCAAAGATGCTCAGATTCGAGTGAAACTTGATAGATGGTATAAAAGAAGATGCTTTAGATGGTCGATTTTTTTTTATTCCGAACCAGATTCGGCCACGGTAGGTGGAGTACCGGAAATCCTGTAGCACGTCTAGGGATCAAACAAATGGATTTATTGGGATGAAAGTTTGAACAGTCATGTGCATTTGCAACAGACAATCTAGACGATGCCGGAACAGCTCAGAAATGAGTGAAATTAAATATCCTATTTCTATTTCCGAACCGCATTTTTGGATGGCGGGTGTATTTTGTGACGTTCTCATCTACTTTCTTGTACATCCTACTCGTACAAGTGCCATATGAGCTCGTAGCTCTTGTTGTTCAAAGTAACAGAGCAAACCATGTTATTTTTTCGGAATCATAACAAATCCTCACAACACTAAATGTCTGAAAATTAGAAGACAGTATCAACAAGAGCTACGAGCTCATCTGGCACTTGTTACGAGTAGGTTGTGTGAGAAACGAGAAAGTAAATCTGAGCATTTTTATGGAAATTCCGGTACCCCTCCATACCATGCTCGGATCCGGTCCGGGCCCCAAAATATGTCATCTATGACATACAATCTCTTTACTTTCCAAGCTTCATTCAAATCACTCCACTCGTTTAACCCCTATGCGAGCCACAACATTTCCGGGACTCCCCCTCCAACTCCCCCCACTGTGACCGAATACGACTCGGACAAATAAAATTCACATAAAATTCACATCTCTAACATTTCCTCTTCCTGTCTATCAAGTTTAACTGGAATCGGAGTCTACCGGAGCATATGTGCAAATTTCCGGTTCCCGCTTCGTCCTCCTCCTACCTTGGCCGGATCCGGTTCTGACGCCAAATGAGAAATCTAGGCCGAATAAACTTGGTACTGTCCAACTTGCATCCATCGGTCCATCCGTTTGGTTTCTATGCTTGTCACAAAGTTACCGCACCCCCCCCCCCCCACCCAACTATGGCCGCATGGAGTTTGAACACATGCTTTGCATATCTAGGTCATCAGTTCTTACCACCCATAATGTTTGGCTTGAATGGAACATTTCTTCGCAACCTACGGAAGTCAGCAATTTCCGGATGCCCCCTCCCTCAACTCCCCCAAAGATGGTCGGAAAACGGAAGTCTTCCTAGGGCATTGTATCGGGTCCTCAAGTCTATTTGGGCGGTTCACTAATTTGCCTGACGACTTTTATCGTTCTTAGCACATTCGGAAGAATCCTAACTTGCGATCATCGGAATTCCAGGAAACCCCATCCAACTTCCCCCAAAGAGCCCCGATCTGGCCTGGTTCTTTCAAAAATGTATCTAATGCTTATGCTTGTTCTTCCCACCAAATCCCATCCGATTCCTCGAGGCTAAGCGTTTCACAAAAATTCCGGTGCCCCCTTCCAAGTCCCCCTACCCCTAAGTATCAGATCCGGTCCGGACTTGACATGGAACATCTGAGACAATAGCTATTTCTACTTGACAAGTTTCATTCAAATCCGATCGCCAGTTCAAAAGTTATAAATGCCACTAGATTCCGGATTCCCCATCTTTGCACTCCCCCCACGATATTCGGATCGTGCAAACGACTGTTCACAAATCGGCCTATTCGGATCCCTGATAATCTTGCCGAGTTTCATCATCCTAGTAGATCGGGAAGTACCCAACTCGCTGGATCACCAGCATCCCCCCCCCAGTGCCCGAACCCGGTCCCATTGTGTCAATGATCTATCTAGGACTAGTGCTTGTTCTTCCATCCAAGTTTCATCCCGATCATCCACTCTAAGCGTTTCCTAAGATTTCCGGTTCCCCCCTCCAACTCCCCCAAAGTCACCGGATCCGGTTCGGATTTGAAGTGGGTCGTCTGAAGCACGGGGTTTTTCCAAATATCAAATTTCGTTATCCGATCATCCCTTCAAAAGTTACAAATACCTCAAGATTCCGGATTCCCCTCCCTACACTCTCTCCGCCATGGTCGGACCGGGGAAAGGACTGTTTCCAAGTTAATTTTTTCGGGTCCGTGATACGCCCAGGGGCGTCCCGAGGGGGGTGTTGGGGGGTGCAGCATCCCCCCAGATAGCCTGTGGGAAAAGAATTCCGGTAATTTTGACTGGTGCGGCGAAGCCGCGCCAGTTAAAATTTTTCAAATTCACCTGAACTTGAAGATTTTAGGGAATCTACCGAATTATTGCTCAGGGAACCTACCGGATTTTGCTCAGGGAATCTACGCTACATCTTTCACAAGGAATCTATCGGAACTTGTCTCAGGGAATCTACCGGAATTTACCCCTCGGAATCTACGAAATTCGGCTCAGGAAATCTACCAGGATTTGTGCAAAATCTTTCAGCTACCGGAACTTGTCTCAGGATCTACCTGAATTTACACCTCGGAATCTACGTAGTTCGTACCGGAATTTGTGCGAAATCTTTCACAAGGAATCTACTGGAATTTACCCCTCGGAATCTACGAATTCCGCTGAGGGAATCTACCGGATTTTGCTCATGGAAACTACGCTAAATATCTGACAAGGAATCTACCGGAATTTGTCTCAGGGAATCTACCGGAACTTACCTCACGGAATCTACCAGAATTCAGCTCAGGGATTCTACCGAAAATTTTGCGATATCTTTCAAAAGGAATCTACCGGAACTTGTCTCAGGGAATCTACCGGAATTCAACACATGAAATCTACCAGAATTCGGCTCAGGGAATCTACCGGATACGTTGAATCTTTCACAAGGAATCTACTGGAATTGTCTCAGGGAATCTACCGGTATATTGTGCGATATCTTTTACAAGGAATCTACCCCTCGGAATCTACGAAATTCGGCTCAGGGAATCTACCGGAATTTGTGCGAAATCTTTCACAAGGAATCTACCAGAACTTGTCTCAAGGAATCTACCGGAATTCACCTCACGAAATCTACCAGAATTTGGCTCAGGGAATCTACCGTATTTTGCCTATAGAATCTACGCTAAATCTTGAGAAGGAATCTACCAGAATTACACCAAGGAATCCACCAGAATTTGGCTCAGGGAATCTATCGGAATTTCGCCGGGATTTGTATCTTTCACAAGGAATCTACCAGAACTTGTCTCGGGGAATCTACCGTTTACCCCACAGAATCTACCAGAATTCGGCTGAATCTAAATCCAAAAAGCGTCGACAGCTTTCTCAACTCCTTTCCGGTGATACGGGTTAACCGAGAAGAGTTCAAAAACGTATTGGCTGTGTTTCGACATGATGGAGAAAGTTGCCGCGAGAGCCTCGAAATAAACAAAAAGTTTGAAGACACAGTCGAGGTCTCTTGTCAACTGAAAGACGTCTTACCACTAATATGGAAAGCGTTCAAGCTGGCCAAGACAATCCCGATTACCTCGGCAAAAGGGGAACGAATTTTAGCAAGACGAAGCTGTTTAAGACCACCTTGCGTTCAACAATGGCTGACCAGTGTCTTGAAAGTCTGCTACTAATGGCATGTGAAACATATAACGTGACGAGTAAA
The DNA here is from genome assembly GCA_023053575.1 of Branchinecta lynchi. NCBI lineage: Eukaryota > Metazoa > Arthropoda > Branchiopoda > Anostraca > Branchinectidae > Branchinecta > Branchinecta lynchi. The sequence goes on along the minus strand of JAKZAP010000004.1, from coordinate 21,112,653 downwards.
TGTGCAGGATGTGTTGAATGTCAGATTTTTGTTTTGCTTTAGGTGTTAACGAGCCTTTTTTTTTTTTTTTGCTCTTATTTACAATACATAATCGAAGTCAGACACAACAGTATTCTAGAGTTTCTGCAGAGCTTATCGCTACGGAGAATTTCCGGAAAAACCTCGAAAAATTCCGGTAAAATCTCGACAAATTATATGTGGGAGTGCCCGAACTAGCAAAACCCGGACCGATCGACCGACCGATAGACGGACAGGAATTGCGATCGCTATTTGGCACTTTGCGGAAGGGCAAGTACCACACAAATGTTACCTTTTGAATTGGGCAAACTTATCTTCATGCCGTCGAGCTTCTGACAATATTTTGGAGGGCAAGTGTGGTTGCAAGTAGCCAGCACCGTATATATTCAAGTTGCTGCGATTAAAAAGCTCGTAAATAGCTGGGGGATTGGTGACGAAGTACAACAGAAGCATTTTATTTTTCTTATTTCTTCTGCCCGCGCCTGTACAAGGGAAAGAGAAGAGGTTTTAATTTTAATTCGAACACAGGGCGGTTAGCATCCCAAGATATAATTAATAATCTGTCCATGACGCCCTTTTAAGTCTTACATTTTCGTCACATCAGAATAGCAAGCCATGTTATGTTTTCGGAAACAGAACAAATCGTCACAATCTCTGAACATTAGCAGCCAATATTCAAAATGTTATCTTATAACTTTGGCATCCTTATCTTCAATGCCGTCAAAGTTTTGGAGGGCAAGTGGGGTGCAATTAGCCAGCACCGTGTATATTCAAGTTTGCTGCGGTTAAATACTCGTATATAGTTGGGGGGATTGACGATGATCTGGCAGTACCACTGAAACACTTTATTTTTATTTTTTCATTTTAATTAGGCGATTAGCATCCCAAGGTATAATTAATTATTTTAAGGATCAATTCTGGAAGGACTTGGCGACGTGTTATTCAGATAAGTATAATTCAGATAGGTATAGATTAATACCTAAAAACTACTATTGTGTTGTGAATTTTACCAGATGTATCAGATAAAAGTAAAATTTGTCGAACGTACCAACATGGTCAAGGATGCTAGTCACTGAACATCTGTCCACGGCACCACGCTCTCAGTCTAAATAATCAGTTAGTACGCATCAGAGCAAAATAACACTAGGGAGTAGCGCCACCTATGCTTTCCATGCTTCGCAAACGGGCCATACTCGTAGGGTCGCCCATTATGCTTGCGGCATTTAAAGTGAAACAAACTTGCGGGTTTAGAAATCTCTAGTAAGGCTAAGATGCCTGTCTGCACACATGGAGGAAACAGGGGAGCAACGCCGTATCCAGGGGGGGGGGGGGGTAGGGGGTTGACCCCCCCCCCCCGAAATGTACACAAATAGTCATTTTTATAGGCTTTTCCCTCTGATCCATGTGTTTTTTGTACTTTTTTGTCCGGCCAGCAGGCAAAAAAAAAAAAAAAGGCCCCCCCCCCGAAATAAATTCCTGGATACGGGCCTGCAGGGGAGGTTGTATCTTTTTTTGTTGCTGTGTTCAGAATATGCTGTATCCAGCGCTGGGAGTTTCAGTGGGGACATTCTCTATCGCTAGTGGTGTCAGTGTCGCAGTGTCGCTGCTTTTCAAATTGTGTCACTTGTTTTGAAGAGTTTGTGCAACCCCCTAGTTTTATTTTGCTCTGGTGTGCAGTAGTACAGAATCACTTTCATTAGTAGCCAACAGAATCACAACTGTTGCCGCATTGCTCTTTACTCCAGGCAACTGTAGCCTATTAACCTGAAGCTGGTATATTCGAAAAATCGCTACCTCTTTTTAAATCTTAAGGTTATCCAAAATCTACCCCTATGATTTTGTGGCCAAGTGCCTTCACAGTTACAGACTGGATAAGGTTTTAAGACAATCAGAACATTTTATTTTATTTTATTTTGTCTTGCCAACTAGCGGCCATTGGATTTAAAAAAAAATATATATTACAAAATCGAAATCCTCCATAAAGCTGATGACGGATATGTGAATCAAACTGGAAGCACCTAACACAAAAATTCAAAGTACAGAACACAAGCTTTTGTTTTTTGAAATGCATTATTTATCGTGAAATTTCCAGTGGTGCGTATCGTTCTTTTGCTTGTTGACGGGAGTTAGTCACCGATATCGGAAAAGAGAAACCAATCAACCTCCCCTCTAAAAATAATCAGGAGACGGAATCTCCTGTCCCCTTCAGTTTGTTTACTTCCACTGCCCACTTCAGTCTGTCCAATTTAGTCTCTCCACTTTAGTCTGTCCACTTTAGTCTGTCCATTTCAGTCTGTCTACTTCTACTGATCTAACGAGCAGCTACGAGTTTAAAGCGGTACTCCACTGGAAATAGTAAGCTGTCGAAAGCGATCACGTGTCGTAAGCATCAGTTTTGGCGGTTTTCATCCAGCGACAGCACACCGGGCCCGGACGTACACGGTTACGACGGATGTACGATTGCATTTAAAATAGCAATCAGTCGGACACTTTGCACGGTCCTGGACTTGTAATCCTCAGAAAACGCTGGAGCAAAGCACCAGAAATGCACCTTTACCTCCGGTCGTCGCCCTGGCACATCCTCACCGACGCTATCCCTGTTGAGAGGGAGACTATTGGAAGGAAAGCAAGTTCAGTATCGCGAAAGGAAGATGAGGGATCGATAGATTGCTCCGACGCACTCGAACTTCTGCAAGCGATCAGCAACTCTCCGGGAAATAAGTTCAGTCAGCAAAACAAATAAGGTTTCTCGCCGAAGGGGTCAAGAAAGCCGGCTTAGGAAGAGCGCTCATAAGCGTATTTATTGCATCCGGAATAACTGGTGGCAGAAAAGGTACAGTCAACCTAAAGTGTCCGGGACGGATGCGCGGAAGTATACGGAAAATATACCAAAAGATGCTAAAAGGCTGTATGGGGCATTTGGTGTATACCAAAATTTCGCTTTGGAAGGGACTTCGTCAGCGAATATCCGGAAGAACTGGTAGTAAAACTTACGTCCAGAAAAAACTGTGCTAAGTAGTCCATTAGCAATCGAGGAGATTCTCACTAAGTAAGTAAGTAAGTAATTTATTTGTAACCCGTCATTTCGAAAAAGTGGAGTAAAGGAAAGAAAATAAATAAAACACATCCAGACACAGAAAGAAACTAATTTTCAATCTTCAGCCAGAAAGCATGGGAGAAGGTCGTTCGCTGGTTGGGCTCTCTTGTCAATGATTTTTTATAGCGACGAAGAAACATCCAAAAGGGCAACACTTTGCATCTTGAATTTCGAACTTCTCCGTCAATGCATGGTTATGGCATAATCTCGACAAGTAGAGCAGGTGCTTTGCATAGTGACTTGCTGTATGACTGGTGACTTGCTGTACACATAAAGTTCGTGTAACTAGAGCTTTCGCAGCCAAATTTCCAGATTGACTATAGCCTAGTTGCAGAACCTAAACAGCCAATCAATCAAGTTAAATCCAGGACGCAAGGCCGGAAGAAGCTCGGCCCCTAAGCATTCGAGGGGATACTTAGTGGCGGACTTGGTGTAGGCTACACCCGAAGAGCGTTTCAAAACAAGACCAAAGGTTTCGATGGGATCCCAAATATCTAATATTTGATCCGGACAATTGGGTTTTGTCTTCGCCAGGTCCAGTCTTAGCCAGACTCCTTGAACATTTTTAATATCAAAATTCAGAAGCAGATTAAGGCCAAATAGCTAATTTGTGAAAACCAAGTTCAGATATGGATTCAGCATATCTGTTTACCCCTATAAGTCATATCTATTTTGACGAAAACTTCCTGCCTTACTTCTGCCAATTTTCCGGTTTCGACTGAATTCCGGAACTACTTGTCCGGTGAAAAAAGAAAGCTAAGAAACGAATTCAGCGTATCTTCTTTCCCCTAAATCGAACATCTAATCAACATCAAATACAAATTTTATTTTTAACAAACTTTCCGGTTTTTGCCGGATTACGGACGAACTATTTGTCCGGCGAGAAAATGGTTTTCATCATCGTGATCAGCATGTCTTCTTACCCCGTAATCGGCTATCACATTAGCTGTTTCAAAATATTTTGTTAGCCCCTTAATTTGAACCCCCACCCATAAATCTAGGGCTACAAAGCCCATCTACAAACTTAACTTGTCCGATGATCCAAAGAACCCTCACACCAAGTTCCATCAAAATATCTCATTCCCTTCGAGAGTTATCGTGCTTACAGACGGACGGACAGACAGACAACTTTTGCGATGTCATTGGTATCCCTCCACTTACGTTTAGGGATCCCAAAAAGCTCTATGAGAAGAGCGTTCACAACCAACGTACTGCTCAGAACTGCCGGCTGCAGTAAAAGGACGGTCCATCGGACGTTGGAAATCCAGAATAACTTGCACTAGGCCTTCCTTAGCATTCGAGGGCATGCTTACTAGCCCAACTGTCGTACAAAAACAGGCACAGGACTTAGCACACCAGGCGGTATCGATTAGAGTCTCAACGCTAGCAACGTAAATGGTGGAGTGGAGTTAACCACTCCCCACAAGACTAAAACTGAAGAATTAAAAATAGTTTCCGCGAGTAATCATGTAAGTAAAGTAGACTATACCGTAAAAATACTGATAATTCCAGTGGATTCAGCGCACTTTTCCGAAGAATGTTCAAACGTCGTTCACGAGTCTTCTGCAACTGATATGTGTTACTAGCCCGAATTTAGTTTTAACAGATAAGGAAAAACATATGACACGGGGAAATGGATTTGTTGCGAGTATTAAGCTCAAGCAATTCAGATTTCGGCGTCCTCCTAGACTGAATCTGTGTTATTGAGCGATTTTCTGAAGACTATCGTCATTCTGCTAAGTGCGGTCTTGTCTTACTTACCGTCTTTTTCTCTTCAGTTTGATTTCTTCCCAATAACATCAAAATTACCACAAACGCCATCTGCGGAAAAGCTTGGACTTTGCGACAGACAGGACATGCCATCTAGTTTAGTGTTTTCTTTTCTCAACGTCAGTTACATCGGCGTTGAAGAAACGTTAGAGCGCGTGACTGAAACTTGCTCAGCCTGACTACTGACTATATACTTCACTCAAATCAATGTGCACTGTAAAGTGTAAACCGTATTTCCCGCATCGGCATCGGACTTTAGTAATTGTGTATCGCCGAAACCAGGGATTCTTATTCCGAGTTAGGTGAGTTAGAATTCTATGGAGGATTAAAACGCTAGAATGCAAAATACTGCAGATTCAGTTGTCGGAAGGCGGATTTTTTTTTTTTTAAACGCGAGTTTTAAATGATCGGAAAAAGGCCAAATAACCGCTTACCATGCAAAAGACGCAATAATAATAATAATAATTTATTTCTTACCCACAAATTCCAGAGGAACAAGACCAAAGGTTTCGATGGGATCCCAAAAATTCAATATCTGATCCAGACAACTGGGTCTTGTCTTAGCCAGATCCAGTCATCGCCAGACTCCTTGAACATTTTTACAATTAAAATTCAGAAACAGATTAAGGCCAAATAGCTAATCACCCGAGAAAACCAAGTCCAGATATGGATTCAGCATGTGTGTTTACCCCTATAAGTCTTATCTGTTTTGACGAAAACTTCCTGCCACTTCTGCCAATTTCCCGGTTTCGGCCGAACTCCAGAACTACTTGTCCGGCAAAAAAAGAAAGCTCAAAAACGAAATCAGGGTATCTTCTTTCCCCAATAATGAACATCTACTCAACTTCAAATGAAAATTTAACTTATAACAAATTTCCCGACTTATAATTATAAAATACTTATAATTTAGAAACCCTGTTGAAGCGCCGTGAAAAACATTTGTTCTTGCTATTAGTTACTATTTCGAGAAGGTTGGAACGGTCAGCGTAGTAACCTTGGGTGAGGCTGGAACGGAAACACGCTCAGTGTTAATATGGACGAGAACTACCAAACCGGCTAGACCGCTGTATCGGTTTTGAAAATAACTGAATTCAATTCAAACTAGACCTACTTTGCCCGGGCAACGTGAAGTGTTGCGGCAACCTTTGTCCGGCTTCGCCGACTAAAGTGTTGCGAGAGCAACACTTTGGTTTTGTTTCTTAGCTGTCGGTTAAATGCTGAAATTGTCAACTTATCGAAGCTTTTAAAACGGTATGTTCTAAAAAGAATAATCACATGATTAAAAGCTGTTCTCTAGCGTTGTCAAACCAACAACAAAACAATATTGGAAGAAGGGACTAAATTGACTTGGCGGTCAGTTGAACTTTATCCTTTTCAATCGTAGATATCGTGACGGATGAAAACTTGGAAGAATATCTTATATAATCTAGTTGGTATTATAAAGCTATCCGTAACGTTTCAGGATTAAAATACCATAGATGACACTATTAATTATTACAAAACTACCTTATTGTTTTACATTACCGTATCGTTTGTATCCGTTGCGTAAACAGTTAATTCTAGGTTATAGCGATAGACCATCGATACAAACTTTCTTACCGTCATATTTACAGAAATCGAATACAATGTGCACCAATTTTTTAACAATTTCTAGCCCCTCGTGAACCGATTCTTACTTACAAGTCCCTCTCCCGTGATTGACATCAAATTCACCGGAAACAAATAATGGATACACCAGCTAGCAAAAGTTGCAAACCCCTCATCGCCGAAGATGACTATAGCATAAAAGCCGATTATTACTTGCAAGTCCCATGCATGTCTTACAATTGGGAACAATATTGTTCTTACCATCGAATACACCTGAAACAAATAACAGTTATACCAACTAGCAGAAGCTGCAAACTCCTCATTGCCGAAGATGATTATGAGCTAACAGTTGACTGTTGCTTAGAGTCGACTGTTGCTTACAAGTCCCTTACATGTCTCACAACTGGTATCGTCTATTTTTGGTTTCAGTGTGTACCTTACTCCTGAAGTTGTCAACCCCTTAAAACTTTCAAACTGGTTTATCTCATGAAGGATTTTTGTTCAAAAAAATGGATGACATATACTTTGATCAGCTCATCAAGGGTTATCGATTGCCCTAACCACACAAAAGAATATCGGAAAAAGGGACTAAATTCACTTTGCAGTCAGTTGAACTTTATCCTTTTCAATCGTAGACATCGTGACGGATGAAAACTTGGAACAATATCCTATATAATCTGGTTGGTATTAGAAAGCTATCCGTAACTTTTCAGAATTAAAATACCATAGATGACACTATTAATTATTACGAAACTACCTTGTTTTACATTATCGTTTGTACCCGTTGCGTAAACCTACGTAAATCCTAGGTTACAGCGATAGACCATCGATACAAACTTTCTTACCGTCAGATTTATATAAATCGAATGCAATGTGCAACAATATGCACAAAATTCTAGCCCCTCGTGCACCGATTCTACTGACAAGTCCCTTTCCCGTGATAGACATCAAGTTCACCGGATAAAAATAATGGGTACACCGGCTAGCAAAAGTTGGAAACCCCTCATCGCTGAAGACTTTTGTAGCATAACAGCCGATTATTACTTACAAGTCCCTTGCATGTCTTACAATTGGGAACCAAATTGTTCTTACCACCAAAATGACAGGTACGCCAACTAGCGAAAGCTACAAACCCCTCATTGCCCAAGATGATTACGAGCTAACAGTCGACTATCGCGTACAAGTCCCCACATGTCTCATAACTGGTATCGCCTATTTTTGGTTTATGTGTACCTTAGTATTGAAGTTGTCAACCCCTTTGAAATTTTCAAACTGGTGTATCTCATGAAGGAATTTTTGTACCAAAAAATGGATGACATATGCTTTGATCAGCTCATCAATGGCTATCGATTGCCGTCCAAAAAAAAATTCTACCTGCCTTAGTTCAAAAGTTGACTTTTTTGCCGTAGGCCAACTTTCTAACGTCACGACTTAGAAAGGAGCAAAGGATAAGCTCTAGTTTCTTTAGCAATGAGAGAACTTGCTCCGTAGAACTCTTGCCTGGGGCCAATAAGGATGGTTTTTGCTTGTCCTCGAGCCAGAGCCTACGGTTTGCGAAGTGAAGTGGAGTTGTATAGTCCTCTATGACATAGGCTATACAACTCCACTTCACTTCGCAAACCGTAGGCTCTGGCTCGAGGACAAGCAAAAACCATCCTTATTGGCCCCAGGCAAGAGTTCTAAGGTTCGCTACACAACTTCAGATAGTCCTCTCTGACATAGGCTATACAACTCCACTTCACTTCGCAAACCGTAGGCTGTGGCTCGAGGACAAGCAAAAACCATCCTTATTTGCCCGCAAGAGTTCTACGGAGCTTTCCAAATGTAATGTCATATTCATCAATCCGGCCTAAGGTCCACACTTTCCGTAAAAACCGCACAGGTTAGACCCTTCTCAGTTACCAGGAATAAAATGAAATCGGAGTCATAGGAAAAAAAAAAAAAAAAAAAAAAAAAAAACGAGGACAAAACCAAAGTGTTGCTCTCGCAACACAATGAATTGAGGGGGAATCCGGAATCTTGAGGTATTTATAACTTTTGAACGGGTAATTGGATCCTAATGAAACTCGATATTTGGAATGACCTCGTGTCTCAGATAGCCCACTTCAAATCCGAACCGGATCCGGTGACTTTGGGGGGGAGTCGGAGGGGGAGTACCGGAAATCTTGGGAAACGCTTAGAGTGGAGGGATCGGGATGAAACTTGGTGGGAAGAATAAGCACAAGTCCTAGATACATCATTGACATAACCGGGCTCGATTCGTTCACTGTGGGGGAGTTGGGGGGGGGGGGGGGGGGGGTCTGATGATCCAGGGAGTTCGGTACTTCCCGATCTACTAGGATGATGAAACTCGGTAGGAATAGGAGAGATTCAAATAGACCGACATGAGAATAGTCGTTCGCACGATCTGAACATCGATGAGGGAGTGGCAGGATGGGGAATCCGGAATCTAGCGGCATTTGTAACTTTTGTACGGGCGATCGGATTTGAATCAAACTTAGCAAGTGGAAAGAGCTATTGTCTCAGATGTTCCATGCCAAGTCCTGACTGGATCCGATACTTGGGGGGGGGGAGTTGGAAGGGGCACCGAAATTTTTGTGAAACGCTAAGCATCGAGGGATCGGGATGGAGTTTGGTGGGAAGAACAAGCATAAGCATTAGATCCGATGCGTTTTTATATCGGGGCTCTTTGGGGGGAGTTCGAGAGCGTTTTCCGGAATTCCGGTGATCGCGGAGTTAGTATACTTCCAGATGTGCTAAGGGCGATAAAACTTGGCAGGCATATTAGTGAGAGGGTAGTTGAGGGAGGGGAATCGGGAAATTACTGACTTCCGTAGGTTGCGAACAAATTGTCCGATTCAAAACTTTATGGGTGATAAGAACTGATGACCTAAATATGCAAAGCATGTGCTCAAACCCCATGCGGCCATGGTTGGGGGAGTTGGGTGGTGGTGGGGGTCCGGAAACTTTTTGATGTGCACAAAAACCAAAGGATGAGCCAATTGGGATGCAAGTTGGACTGTATCAAGTTTAGGCGACCTAGATTTGTCATTTGGCGTCCAAACCACGGATCCTACCAAGGTAGGAGGGATGAAGTGGAAACCGGAAATTTGCAGACATCCTCCGATTCGAATTATGTTTGATGGACGGGAAGAGGAGATGTTAGAGATGCGAAGTTTATGTGTCCAAGTCATAACCGGCACAGTGGGGGGAGTTGGAGGAGGAGTCCCAGAAATGTTGTGGCTCGCATAGGGGTTAAGCGAGTGAAGTTATTTAAATGAATCATGGACAGTAATGAGATCGTATGCCTTAGATGTCACATCTTAGGGTCCGGACTGGAACCGATCAAGATGGGGAGGGGTACCGGAATTTCTGGGAAAATACTGATTTACTTTCTCGTTTCTCACACAACCTACTCGTAACAAGTCCCATACGAGCTCGTAGCTCTTGTTCTGGGGGTTAGCTTTCCGAAAGCAACACGAAAAGTGGCCAGGCACAAGAATTCACGTAAAGCGATTCCGGCTACACCGTTAAATCAATTTTATTAGGTTTGTTTCTTCTAGCTTCATCCTGACGAGGACCCTTGCTAGGAAGGACCGCAATATCACTGGAAGAAATCTTAGCCGCCTCATCCGTCATTTTTAGTCATTTTAGGTCGATTAATCCCGTCTTGAGGGGTATTCTCGCCGTTCCCCGAGGACTCTTCTTGAGGAGTCCCCGCGTTCTGTTCGTCCTAGGGACTCACTCCCCACGTACGCGAGTACTCCGATTATCAACACCATCATAAACAAGACCAAAGGTTTCGATGGGATCTCAAAAAGTCAATATTTGATCCAGACAATCGGGTCATGTCTTCGCCCGACTCCTTGAACGCTTTTACTGTTAAAATTCAGAAACAGATTAAGGCCAAATAGCTAATCATCTGAGAAAACAAAGTTCAGATATGGATTCAGCATGTGTGTTTACCCCTATAAGTCATATCTGTTTTGACGAAAACTTCCTGCCATTTCTGCCAATTTCCCGGTTCAGCCGAATTCCGGAACTACTTGTCCGGCAAAAAAAAACAAAGCTCAAAAACGAACTCAGCGTATCTTCTTTCCCCAATATTGAATATCTAACCAACTTCAAATAAAAATTTAACTTAAAACAAATTTTCCGGCTCCAGTCGGATTCCGATCGAACTACATGTCCGGGCGAAAAATGATTTTCATACACGGACTCAGCATCTCTTCTTACCCCTAAATCGGATATCTGATCAGCTAAAACTAAAACTTTAAATTTTTCCGATTTTGGCTGGACTCCCGGGTAGAAAACTGTTTTCACACAAGTGTTCAGCATGTCTTCTTACCCCTAAATCGAACATCTAAGCAACTCCAAATAAAACTTTTACTTTTAACAAACTTTCCGGTTTTGGCCGGATTCTGGGCGAACTACTTGTCCGATGACAACATGATTTTCACCATCGTGTTCACCATGACTTCTTACCCCATAATCGACTATCACAGTATCTGTTTAAAAATATTTAATTTGCCCCTTAATTTAAACCCCCTCCCCCACCCCTAAATGTGGGGCTACAGAGCCCATCTACGAACTTGACCTTACTCTTGACCCAACGAATCCTCACACCAAGTTTCATCAAAATATCTCATTCCCTTCGAGAGTTACAGTGCGCACAGACGGACGGACGGACAGACGGACAACTTTTGTGATGTCATAGGTATCCCTCCACTTACGTTTCGGGATCCCAATAAAAAAAAGGATTCCCTTTCAGATACGGAGGGGAATCGGTTTTTGGAGTTTTTGCCGTTCTTTTTTATTTATCACATATTAGAGATGGTCAATACATATTACTGAGGCCAATATTGAGTTTGGTTATGGTTTAAAACTGATTTTGAGAAAAAAGACATCTGTTTCGTTGTGTTTACGATTTTTTTTGTAAGTGGCCTAATAACAATTGTAAAATGAAGTAAAAACAATCAGAAAAAAATAAAGCGAATCCAGACTAATTCCCTTACCTGAAAATAATAACGAACAAAATCCGTTTTGGAAGAATTTCTCATGTTCTCGTCACTTTCCTGCGTGTTGACTCCCTCTATTCTTGCCTTTCCCTTTGCCCTGAGGAGTCCCCGGAGAACGGCGAGAATTCGCCTCTGGACTCGTTTTCCATCAGAATTCGCTTCCTTCACGTTACCGGAGCATCAGAACCGCTTTGAATCAAGCGATTTTTATCAAACCTAGCGAAACTCTCTAGATAGCCGAAATCGGCTTATAGTTTACACGTCTCAATGCAGACGAAAGCCGAGCGCCGAGATTTGTAAATCATAATCATAATGAGGGCGTTCCATCCTACTTATCGTAGTTACTACGCATGACGTCACGAATTTTGGCTTCTTGGCGTCAAGGCTGGAACGCATTTTTAAATTGTCAGTAAAATATCACTCCACGGGGTAAACCGGCCAATCACGTTACAGAGATTCGTAGTTACCAAGCTTATTACGCTCCTGAGCATGATAAGCAAATACTCACTATTTGTTACTATTTCGAGAAGGTTGCAACGGTCAGCGTAGTAGCTTTTCGTGAGGTTGGAACGTAATTAGTAAAGGTGAGGCTTCACCTTCTGGATTCCAGACAGCCGTTTTTGTCGAAATGGATCTGGAAGGTGAAGCCAGGCCAAAAACATCTGGAAGTCCGGGGTGTTTGACACCCCAGATTCTGGATGTCTAGACGGTGCCATAGAGGCATTTGAAATGTCAAGGGGACATCTAGGAAATGTTGAAGAACAGCAAATTTTGATTTGATCATTATCATGAAAATCTGGAATGGTTGGCTTACCTGTGCGGAAGCCCCGGACGTCTGGGAATCTGGAAGGTGAAGCCTGGCTTTAACTAATAGTTATTATTATTAGAAGGGTGGAACACTCTCAATATAAACTGTCCCTTGCTATAACTGTGAAACAGGTCTGATTACGGCTTCCGCTACTTCTTCAGTAAGCAAGCAGCCAAAGAAACCAGTGAGAGGCAGTGTATTCCAATTACTCGTTTACAGGTCACAACTACATTACATCTAGAAAATACGGGGTAACATTCTGTAAGGAACCTTTTCACAATACGTTTCCCAGTGCTTTCCATACTTCTGAGAACATTTCTCCTCATCCCTGAATACTCTATGCACTAGTAAACCGGTCAAGAAAAAGGCATACAAGAAAGGCCACACGCCGTGACCCAAACCGGGAGCACACCAGGAAAACGCAGCGAGAATTTCAAAAACGTAATTCAGATGTCGCGCAACCCCCCAGAAGCCAGATAGCAGCAACTTCGACTGTTTTCTACCCTTTGCGCTATCGTACTCAACTAGCATATATTGGGCTTTCTTACCCCAGATTTGGCAGTTTCCATCGGTTGCCCTAAAGAGTTGCTTTTCATAGTCAACCCAGTAGTTCAACCCAACCGTCGCAATGCCAGCAAGAAGAATCAATACGGAAGTAGCAACGCTCAAAACCGGGGCTTGGAGGACAATATAGTAAGAGGAGAAAGTGTAAAACCCTGGAACCCAGACAAGGCAGCCCCAGCATATATAATATCCGGCCCGATCCAGGGTGATATCCAGGGTTGTAAAATACCCGGTTTCCCACCAGAAGAACTTCGCTATGTAAATGCTCTGGACGAGGAAGTTGGCAAAAGCGGCAGTGCTGAAGCCATGGAGCATCAGACCGGCAGTGAAAAATACTAGAATCAGGACTTCCCAGAGCATCATTCCAATACGGCAGTTTGTGAGTTGCTTGACGTCGACTCCAAACAGACGGGGATGGATCTAATAAAACAGTTTGATTAAGTCTGAGCTCTTTTCTCCTTAGCCTGCCAGAACGGCAACGTATTAGTAGAACCTACGAATCAACAAAGACACATTATCCTGTATGAGAAAAGGTCCTCCCATTTTCTCCACGGAATCAGGCAGCGACTATACAAAATCGGAGCTCTGTCCCGTTAGGACAGGCTAAAGTGGCACGGGGAGGGCCTCAGTTCTTCAGTTAGTTTAACAGACCTGTCTATTTCTCTTCCGTCTCTATTTTGCTATACATTCGTGTAAAGTTAAGCGTGTGTTAAGCTGGCTAGGGTTAATAGCTGCTCAACACTATGCGAAAGTAATCGAGACTTTGTTTCCGCACACCAGGTGAAAGCACCTACTTCCCCACGGGATGAATGCATCTGACCACTAACACCAGCCGGATTTTCGACTTTCGACAGTCTGCCTCAAACGTCGGACTGGGGGTGCCCAGCATTTGATATGTAAGAAAAATTGTTCAGGATTCACGAGAATTCAAATTATTTGTTATGACTCTTGCCACAAGCAGGAGTGACCCAAAAGGAATTGCAAGGTTGTTGCGCCCAAGTTTAGCATAGCCTATCCGGAAACCAGCTCTGTATAGTAGACCGATGAAAACCACAAAAAAGTTATAATGGAAAAAAGACAAATGCGGAAATCGCTCAGCCAAAATCAATATTTAGAGTTCGATAGCAATTTCAAAAATTCCGTGCTTCCATCAATTTTAGAACCGTTCATGCAAGCAGTTATTTTTTAGTTGTATCCCTCAATACGCCAAAGTCACCAACTCGTGTAGGAACGCTTCCAATCAAAGGAGTGTTATAATAGTGCAGTAGAGGTATGCTTATTTGGATTGTTAACTTTGAATAGTGTCATTTTCTTGCACTTGCTGTGACCAGTTAGCGAAAATAGCTATTAGGGCCCTTGAAAACACCCGAATAGGCATTTGGGATCTTTATTCATGCTTCATTCTGCCTTTTAGCCTCAAAATGCACTGTTCACATTTAGCTACTGTAAATAGCAGAGCTGCTACGAGTCCAGCAAATCCGATTCCGAGACAAGTCCGAGTCCTTGAAAAAGGCGTCTCGAGACCGTCTCTAGACGAGTTCATATTCCAAGTCCAGAGCTCTGGTGGACGGACAGCTCCGTGAAAGACGAGTCCGAGTCCTTGAAAAAGGCGTCTCGAGACGAGTCGGGAGTCCACCAGCTCTGGTAAATAGTGAACTGAAAAACAAAAATGCTCCCGAAGTGGCATTGAACCCGCAACCTTCGGCTGGTTTATTTGTCACAGTAAAAGTCTCTTGTGTAAGTTCCATCATCACCTATACAAACATCGGACCGTAATATTACACTTTAGCATTTTGTGATAAACCTTATACGGGTAGTATATAAACCATTCATTGGGCCGCAGTACTGTACCAGACTAATAAAGATACCTATTTTTCTTTACACCGTATTCCCGACTAGCCCCTTGACACAAGTTGTCACACTTTCCCGCCTGAAAGATAACCACGTACCTCCATTCCTCTGTAGAACTCATAGACGATTGGTTGCTTCTTCAATCTTTCCTTACTTCCTGGGGCATACTTCCCCTTGTAAAGCAGCCACAAACAAAGCAAGAAAGCGCAAATATTCAACGTTCCCAGAATTTCCGGGAAGTTGTAATAAACTCTCAAAGCGAGGATGGGACTAAGGTTGAGGGTAATGATAGTAGCGCCAATTGTCGCCCAAAAGTAGATGAAGCCGTTGTCTTGGTATTCAGGGACATAGCCGAAAGGTGTGGCGGGTCCATGATACTTCTTGGCGGGGAGTTTCAGAAAGGCAAATGCCCACAAGGAAAAGAGGCCGACGAATTTCCAGGAGAATTCATTACCGAGGACCCTGAAAAGGTAGCAAATGATAAATTATGATCAGGTTTGCATGAGACATTATTAAGGCTCTTCGGGTTCACCACGTACGCTGAAACAACAAGCATGGATGGTCCACGTTCCTGGAAGTGTATTTTGGGATCAACATAAGGCAGAAAATAGAGCTTCTAGCTCATATGGCAATTGTTACGGGCTCGAAAAAGCTCGACTGGTTACGTCCTTAAACGTGAAACAACATTTCCGGAAGAGCCCTCCCTCCACTCCCCCCCCCCCCCACATGGATGTGATCGTATCTGGAAATTCCTTGAGGATAGGGTTGCGATGGCAAGTGTCAACGTCCTAGTTTATGTGGAAGTGCATGAACTAGCAAAAGTTGGACAGATATTACGACCGCTACACTGTCCTTGATCTGAAGGATGCAAATGCCATGCACACTGCGGTACGGATTCAAATCAATGATACAAGCAAAATAAAAATGTAACAAAAACATGAGTCAGTATTCGAAGTTTCCTTGCAGAATTGTTTTGAGTTTAACTATTTTTTTTTCCTTTTCCTGCATTTACTCCGTCTTCGTTACTTCAGCTGTTTTTTCTGGTGGTATTAATGATCAACACTGATCCATTAAAAATAAATCTTTATTTCTTAAAAATAAATACAACATCAATACATTCGAATCATGTTCCAGAAAACATCGAAGGACCTCAGTCTTGATTCACTGGTACATTTAGTTTTTCGGCAGTAGTTTCCTAGCGTAAGAATAACTGGATGTCGGGCTGGGAGTAAAATGGTGACAAGGCTTTATTTCGCGTCTTGTTATCTTATCAGCCACCAAATCCAGGTTTTTCGTAACACCTGTAGATTATATATATTTGTTTCAAGATTAGTCCTGAAAGAAAGACGCAACCGTCTTCGCAGGGCTTCCAGTTCTGGGCAGTCTCAAAATAAGTAGGCTGGTCTTATGAGGTAGTAAAATAGGTAGATTCATTCAAAAACTTCACGAGGGCATTTTCGATGGTGAGGATGCGGATGCAAATTTTTACCGAATCTCTCAGAAAAATAGTGACAATTTGAGCTTCAGGTTAGATTATTTCCAAACCAGTAAAGTTATAAGCTGTTTTAAATCGTTAAAATCCGAAAAGGAATTTTTTTAAGTACAAATAGCAACACTGACAAGAACAGCATAGTAGCTGATTAGAGAGCTACTAGGCGTCGCTTTTGCGAAGACCACTTGGACAGTAGCCCACAGTACAGGCTTATTGCTGCGTCTGGTTCTACAAATCCAAGACAAAATTCAACGGACCACCGCAGGCGAAATGTTGAAATCTGGATTTTTTTTTTCTGCATAAATCAACTGCTTCCCATGCAAGTCCTAGCTTTTAATGTGGATCAAACCCCATGTCGGCGAGAGAATTTTCGGCCATTTAACCATTTTGTATATCTTACAGGTTCTCAAATGAATGTTTCTCAAATCGCAAGCCTAAAACCAGACAAAACCCGACCTAAATGAAACCCCCTACAAAACAGACAATAATACGGAACGCGCCGCAAGCAGAGCCTTTTTTGTGACATTTTATCAGAGTATCTCTTTTGGATCCCAGATGAAAGTAAAGACTACCGGCCGATTAAATCATGGATATGTCCATTTTTCTTTTAAAAGTGCTTCACTCGAATATCTTCTCTCAATGGTTACAAAACCGATTTATGTTAAAAACATGTCGTACAGAATTTTATGTTTGTTTAATCAACGTACTTTTCTGCTAAAAAGATAGAACTGTGGACAAAACCAAACAATCTTGAAACTATGTATCGAAGGCGAAAATTTTGAAAAAGGCCTCTTGTTTGCTAAAATATTTAGATTTTGTACAATGATTAAACGAAGATAATAAGTACGAGACCTGAAATAAGTAGGTAAATAGATCCGAAGCTTGGCCGAAAAGGGTGAAAGAAGGTGAAAAAAAAAAGGCTGAAAATAAGTATTCTACTGCCAAAACAAGTAGAAGCAGAAGCACTGCGTCTTCGTTGTGAAGGCTTGTTCCTTCGAGGTATATCGGCCATCGCCGAGATTTCCGTCGCCAAAATCGGCGATTTCCGTTGCTTCGTCAGGCGATTTTTAAAGTTGGGAAAATTCAACTTTTATCGGGCGACAGTACGATTTTATGCACGCAACAGCAACACGGGCGACCCTTTTGATGATTGACTTTTAGAAAAATTAACTACTTTTTATTATTTTAATTTTTTAAGGGTTATTTTTAATTATTTTAATTATTTTTCGCGGTAAATTCTGTTGCGGACGAAAATTCAGTGTGAACATCCAGGCGATAAAAATCTTCTTTCGCTGCGATTGAAAATTCTCGTTCATCGCCGCGATTTGCTCTGTGTGAACCTAGGGTAAGACTTTTCGGCCTTAGCACACTTACCGATACCAGCGGAAATCGCCAACTTTATTTCCTTGCCACGCCAGGTATTGAGCGGCGAATGTGAAGAATACGACGAAAGCCGGAGGAACAATGTTGTATCTAAGCTGGTCGTAGAACGACAGCGCTGGAGAAATCACGCTCCGGCTGGAAAAATTAACATATCTAATTAGGCTCCGCTCCACCGGTAAATTCGCTAGAAACTTCATGCGGGTTAAGGCCCATTCACAACGGGATTTAGCTAATACTCGGTACCAGCCAGTTCCGGAAATCACTTTTGAGACCGAGAATTAGCTGGGTTTCTGCCGTTCGCAATTGATATTGGTGCCAGTTTCGGGTACCAGCTAGTCTCGCAGCCAAGTTGAAATCAGTTCAACTATTTAGGGTTCAAATTTTAGAGTGATTTCCGGAACTGGGTGGTACCGAGTATTAGCTAAAACCCGTTGTGAATGGGCCTTTACGGCTTTTCGCCGCCCGTCGAGGGAAACTATCGGCATTACTAAAGTTTAACTTCAGACATCGAGGTTGATATCGTAAAATAACACCGAGACGGTCATTGAATATAACCTATCCGAGTCGAAGGCGAAGTAGGTTAGGAACAATATCTACCGAGCCGAAGACTTAAATGGCCATCGAGGTTGTCATTCCGGTATAAACCGAGATGGAGGTGTGTTAACTGTGTCTAAATTAGTTAAAATATTTTTGAGTGTTTTGTGATTATTAGTATTTTGTTTTTCTTTGTCCTTTTCTACTGCACTTACTCCCTTGGGCAGTGCGTCATAAATCCTTCATTCATTCATTCACTAGCTGTTATGACTTTTTCGAACAGAAATCATCTCTGGAGCCTGATATGGCTTACATCATTCTCTCTGGAGGCTGATATGACTTATATCATTCTCACATACATCAACCTCCAACTCTCTGTGTGAAGATTATCGTAATATAACTGACCGTGGGTCGTAGGAGGACATGCATAACATACCTGTTCGAAAAAAGTTATAATTTTTCACCTCCTTTTACTGCTGGTGCAGTCTAGTACACTTAGGCCTTTTTGATAACCACGCGCAAACGCTGGGGTAAGCTGGCAGGGATACGCATACATATATACCCTTTTATAAAGAGGGGTACCAATATAGAACACTTTAAAGCCAAAATGAAATAATGGGTTGTCTAGTTTAGCTGTGAACTGGTACACCTTTATGAGCACCATTCATGCCTCTGCCAGCCAGCATGCCCCAGCTTTTGGGCGCGGTTACCAAAAAGGGACTTGGTTTACTAGACTTTGATGCTGCTTAATTAATTATAAATATTCAGTTTTTAAATAAGGTTGTCAGGATATTCAAGTTTAATAAGTGTTGTAAGTTCAAGCTCAATAAGGGTCAATATAAATATTAAGTAGTTTCGGGAATGTAGATAAGTGTCCGTGCTTTAGTGTAACTTGTGATTTTGAGTGGAGTTAGTATCTAGACTTTGCAGCGAATATCGAAAATAAAGTAGTGTTTGTCTGTCCATGTTTATATGACAGAAATGGCGACCGAGGAATCAACTGGCACATGACAGACTGATTTTTAAATGTTCTCATCAAATCGAAACAATCTCAACCAGAGGCGTTACTAGCCAAAGAGTGTTTTTTTGTTTTTTTTTTGGGGGGGGAGGAAGGTATTTACCGACTGGCTGATCATTTTTAACGACTGCTTTTGCAGATAAAAACGACTATTATTGAGAAAAATCGGCTGATTTTAAGAACAAGACCAAAGGTTTCGATGGGATCCCAAAAATTCAATATCTGATCCAGACAACTGTGTCTTGTCTTAGCCAGATCCAGTCATCGCCAGACTCCTTGAACATTTTTACAATTAAAATTCAGAAACAGATTAAGGCCAAATAGCTAATTATCTGAGAAAACTTCCTGCCACTACCGCCAATTTCCCGATTTCGGCCAAACTCCAGAACTAATTGTCCGGCGAAAAAAAAGAAAGCTCAAAAATGAACTCAGAGTATCTTCTTTCCCCAATAATGAACATCTAATCAACTTCAAATAAAATTTAACTTATAACAAATTTTCCGACTCCAGCCGGATTCCGGTCGAACTATATGTCCGGGTAAAATATGATTGTCACACACGGATTCAGCTTCTCTTCTTACCCAAAAATTGGTTATCTAATCAACTAGAAATAAAACTTTAACTTCTACCAATTTTCCGGTTTTGGCCGGATTCCCGGCGAACTACATGTCCGGATAGAAAATTGTTTTCACATAAGTGTTCAGCATGTCTTCTTGCCCTAAATCGAACATCTATTCAACTTCAACTTCAACTTTTAATTTTAACAAACTTTCCGGTTTGGGCCGGATTCCGGGCGAACTACTTGTCCATCGAGAAAATGGTTTTCACCATCGTCTTCAGCATGTCTGCCTACCCCTAAATCGAACATCTAATCAACTTAAAATAAAACTTTTACTTTTAACAAACTTTTCGGTTTTGGCCTGATTCCGGGCGAACTATATGTTCGATGACAAAATGGTTTTCACCATCGTGTTCAGCATGTCTTCTTACCCCATAATCGACTATCACATCAGCTGTTTAAAAATATTTTGTTTGCCCCTTAATTTGAAACCCCTCCCCCACCCCTAAATGCAGGGCTACAAAGCCCATCTACGAACCTGACTGGTTCGACGACCCAACGAATCCTCACACCAAGTTTCATCAAAATATCTCATTCCCTTCGAGAGTTATCGTGCTTACAGACGGACGGACGGACAACTTTTCGTTCGTTGTCATAGGTATCCCTCCACTTACGTTTTGGGATCCTAAAAACTACTATTTTTAAGATAAAATCGACTATGTTTACGAGAAACCGACTGTTTTAAAACAATCGACTGTTTCCAAGAAAAAATAGAATGTTTTTACAAAAAATCGCGGCGCTTCGCGCCAACTCGGCTATTTTTTACCGACAACATTGGGGGGGGGGGGCATCCCCCCTAGTCGTGACGCCCCTGAGCTCAACTTTTCTGTAAGAAACCAAATGAGTCGAATATCCTTGCCGACACTGCGACAATGTATAGTGATGCACCCTTCCCCTCCAGATAACATTCCTATGTTTCTTCGCTTATTTGTCTCCGTGTTTCTTCCCAATTTAGCACCTTTAGATTGTGCGGTTTCTAATATCTCGATCCAAGCGTACGTGCGGTGCTAATAAAATAAATGTTTCTTGCGGAATAAAGTGAGGATTAATCAGAGAGTCGTCGGTGGGAAGCGTAGCGAGTAACACTGAATTGGAGTAGTTACTAGGTAGTGCCGTGGACAGTACTTGTGAGGACGGGCGAGAAAGGAGTCGCAGGAGTCAATCATCAACTAAGAACAGTGGGAACATTTCCCAAGTTCTTAGCCTCACCTGTTTTCTTGTTTATTACTTGAATCAGGCATCACTCATCAACTAAGAACAGTGGGAAGATTTCCCAAGTTCTTAGCCTCACCTGTTTTCTTGTTTATTACTTGAATCAGGCATCACTCATCAACTAAAAACAGTGGGAAGATTTCCCAAGTTCTTAGCCTCACCTGTTTTCTTGTTTATTACTTGAATCAGGCATCACTCATCAACTAAGAACAGTGGGAAGATTTCCCAAGTTCTTAGCCTCACCTGTTTTCTTGTAAATTACTTGAATCGGGATTTATTTAGGTTAGAGCTCCTCTCCTGGTTCCCATAAGTTCCCTCTTTCTCAGTGCTCCTCCCTGTTAATTTGTATTGTTGTTCTTATTGCACTATACAGAATAAACCTGATTTATTTATATTCCTGCATCCGAACAATCGAACATACCGCGCCCCTTTGAGACTAAGCCAGACCACGCTACCAGGTCAGTCTCGGTATAGGTCAGTACAACTTCAGTATAATTGGTGGCAGTGTTTCTTGTTCGGATAAAGGGAAATGAATGAATTAGGTGATAACGGGGTATTCGGATCGCTAACTCCTCCAAGGGATACCAACGTTGTCTATGATAACGTGGTTCAAGACCAAAACGTCGAGGCGGATCTTCAGCAACAAGCGGCTACATCGGTCCGTCAGCCGAGTTCACCAGTATCAGCGCAGCTATCGACAAACGGAAGTTCACAGCTACCACCTGCAATCACTCCTGTTCCAGCAACGTCCTCGACCGGTTTAAGCTTTCCATCGTACGTTCCGATGCATGGAACACAAGCTGTTCCTACCGATCCAAACGTTGTGGTAAATTCAACACCGGTGCATACTCAACCATCTGTCGGAGCTCAGCCAACGATGACCTCCCAGTCTGCAACCCAAAGCATCCAACCTCCTTCAAACGTATGGCAGCAGTCGCAAATGGTACAAAACCTACAGCTGCAGCAGCTCGTATCACAGAGAGCCGAATTATGTCAGATGATACCGCAGTACTCTGGGAATACTGATGTTGACGAATTTGCCAGTAAGATTACTGCGTTTTCCCAGTTCGTCCCAGGCATGGACCTACCTTCGTTTTCAGCCATGCTTAGCTTCAGATTGACCGGATCAGCACTCGATTTCCTGACTATGATTACTCAGGATGGCAACATTGCAACTATTCCTGACCTTGCTCACGCGTTCCGAGAGAGATTCAAAGAAACAAGCACGAGTAATCGGATGAAGTACGATGTAATTACGCTGCAACCGAATATGTCAGTACGGGAATATGCAGATTTGATAAGAAAATCTGTCAGCATTAAATTAGGAGCGACTCCGTGTGCAACTCTAGACGCAGCCATTTTTGAGGCATTTAAAAATGGGTTACCGACTAGGTTGTTGCGACTCATCTTGGCCCGACAGACACGAACAGTGCAGCAAGCAGTCGAGTTGATTCAGAATGAAATGATGATTGAGGATCTGGTAAATAAGCACCAGAAACTGAGCATTAACGCTGCTTCAGGCCAGGACTATGGAAAGAACCTGAAACCTGCGGACGATTTTTTTGGAGCGCACAGAAAAGTCAGCTTCCGAGAAGAAAAGACGAAATCTAGTTGGCAAGGACCAACCAGCCACAGCCTACCGTCCAGACCATCGACGCCATCTCCATATGCAGCTCAGCAACAGACTATCATCTGTCGAAAGTGCAACGGACCGAATCATTACGCACGCGACTGCAGATTTCCCAGCCTTTCAACGGATAGTCCAAAGCCATATAGCAGAAGAACGGATTCGATCCGAAGTCAATCACAAGCAGACACTAGACGTGACCCAGAATTCCGATCAAGGAATTGGGACAGAGCCGGAAGAAATCTGAATGACGTGGAAAGGTTCCGTAGCCCAAATCGAAGCAGCTCTTTAAACTAAAATGCCTTACCGTTGAGGCCGGACGGAAGGCAACATCTCTGGATGAAAGGCCTACAGAAACTCATCGAAGAACGACCGAAATTATTTCTGTGTGGGCAGACTTGCCTACTTCAACTTGTTTTACACTGTACAACCGAGGAAGCATCAGATGTCTTCTGGACACAGGAGCAGCTGCGTCATTAATTAGCAATGGCCTGTTCAGGAAACTACCAAAGTTAGTTCAAGAATCAGCGGTGCCTGCTAACATAGAAATCACCGCAGTAAATGGATCATCAATGGTCGGAGGAAGAAAGGTTGACATCGAATTCCGTTATCGAAGCAGAAAAATGGTCACAAACGTTATCGTTTGCGATAGTTTACCCTTCGATTGCATTTTAGGCTATGCCTTTATGCGGGATCACGGCGTAGACATACAGGCTGCAAAGGGAACGATTGAGATCGACATGGAAGCGCCACTGCGAACATGGAGTATGCACGCCATGACACCTGCCGCAACCATTCAATCTGGTTATTTTCAAGTAGGGTATCCACGTAACGTTAAAAACGTTCATTACCTTACAAAAGAAAATACGAAGACGAACTTCAGGAATCCGGCACACTTGATCCAGAAAGGGAGCAGCGACTTTACTAAAAACTTTAGCCGCCACAATTCCGAGAACGGCATCAACAGAAGAATACCGCCGACGAGTTCGAATTATCCAGAAACGACAAAGTGTAATAGCGACAGCCGCCCCGGAAGGGATCGCACACGCAAGCCGGCAAGTTTTCTGAATCAAATTCCAACGCGAGAAAAGCAAATCACCGAAGTAATAGACAGCTGGAAACGGTTACTTCAGTCAGCGAAAGTCACCCGAAACACATCAAGACGAGAATTCAACCATACCCGGACAGAAAATGACTCATACAACATTCAAGATAGAAGCGATTCTACCGTTGAAGAAACTTTCAAAGCAGTGTTCTCCGCAAAACTTTGTTCCCGTGTTACACTGCAACCTCGTTCTGCAAAGAAGGTGAGAATTAAGATTGAAGGCCCAACTACGCTGGAAGGGGTGCAATTCGGTGTTGTTGAACCATCGCTACCCCAACGGTACAAAGACGTGTCGATCGAGGATCAGCTGATACGAATCGAAAACAGCCTAGGGAATATACTGGTCATGAATCTCAGCAACAAGAAAATCCGACTGCCGAAGTCCATTATAGCGTCTTTCGAGCCAATTACCGAAGAGGACATATCTAGATTGAGTCACAAACCAATAACGGCAAACTCAGCTACTCGCAGAACCGAACAAGACATAGCGGATCACCAGCGAGAAGACGCAGCACACAACAACGACGACGATTACGGAATGACGAGAGAAGAATTTCTATCTCAGTTCAAGCTTGAGCATCTCAAGCCAGAACTCCGTCACAAGGTAGAAAACATTCTGTTCAAACATCGGTCAGTTTTCTCTAGAAACGAAAATGATGTCGGAAAGACGGACATAGTCGAACATGAAATAAGAGTCACAGGTGGGCCGGTAAACGTCAAGCCCTACAAAATTCCATACCATGTCAGAGATTGGCTGAAAACGAAACTCGAATCAATGTGCGACCAAGGCATCTTAAAGGAGAGCAACAGTCCCTGGAATTTTCCGATTCTGGTCCTCAAGAAGAAAGGAGGAAATGGATACAGGATCGTCTCCGATTTTCGGGAACTCAACAAGCTCACGATTCCTGACACGTACCCCCTACCCAATATGACGGAACTCATCGATTCCCTAGGTGGAGCTTCCAAATACTACACCTCGGTAGACTTGGTTAATGGCTTCTGGCAAGTGGCTATGGACCTCGCCAGCATAGACCTGACCTCGTTCAATGTTCCAGGGCTGGGTAGCTACTCTTGGAATAGGATGCCAATGGGACTTCGAAACGCTCCAGCAACCTTTCAGCGTTTAGCCAATACCATGTTCAAAGACCAGCTATTCAAACAGATTCTGTGCTACCTTGACGATATAATCCTGTACAATTCGAGCGAGGATTCGCATTTAAGGGGTCTGGAGATGATGTTTACTAGATTTGCAACAGCAGGTTTGAAGCTTTCTCCAAAGAAAACGTCAATCTTCCAGACCAAGATTTCATTTCTCGGACACGTGATTGAGAAAGGAAACATCTCACCTGATCCAGCTAAGCTTGTCGTCGTTAAGAATCTTCAGCCACCTACTACGCTGAAACAATGCAGATCGGTTTGCGGACTTCTGAGCTACTTTCGACGTTTCGTGAAAGAATTCGCTCAAAAAAGGCCAAAAAGGCTACTCCAGCTAATAAAAAAAAGAAAGAAACAGAAGATCGGATTCCAACTACAACGTGTCATAAAAAGATACGTGTCCCTTGCAAAAATTATACCCAACTTTTAAATGGATGTTCAGCACCAGAATGAAACTAAAGTTTGGATCAGTTCTACTTGATCCCTGTTCAAAGCAAGACCAGACAAAAAGACAAAATGGACTATCCAGGAAAACCACAAGACTTAACAGATTTAGAGTGGCCAGCATGGAAGACTTGGTACATTACCAAGATCGACCAAGATCCTGAACTGAAAGAAATTTGGTCGAAGGCAGCCAATTGGGGAACGACCTTGACAAGAAACACCAGCCTTTTTGTCAAAAGAGGCACTGTTTTATTCAGAAAGCTGTGCGACACCGAAGGGAAAAACAGCTATCTACTCTGCTTGCCCCAGTCAGAAAGGGAGAGAATAATGTGGACCAACCATTTCTACCCGGGTGGCTACCATAGACTGCTAGATGACACAGCCAGAAAAATCATGAAGAGGTACTACTGGCCTAACATATTTCCCAGTGTCAAAGAGTACTTCACGAAGAACTGTGAATGCAAGGGAGACCCGTTGGTAGGCGGTGCCACTACTTGGAGACTACGGACTCTTCGGCGGCAAGTCCAAGGCGACAGTTAACCGCGAACAAAATCGATACCGGAAAGGAAAGAAATAAAAGGAAAAGAAACAAAAGAAGGGAGTGTGCTGAAGAACATGAAGAAAACACATGTATGGAAAACATGTTCGTCATCGATGAGTACCAGGAAGGAAATGAGGAAGAGGAAAACGGAATCCTGACAATGGAAGGAACAGAACAGTCCCGCAAGTCGATTTCAACTATGTTGAATTCGACATCCATTTGCGCGACTAAGAAGTTGACTACGTCAACTGACGTCAACCGGCCACCGGACAATTTTTCAATTTTTCCTGAACTAATGACGTACTTCTTCCCCGCTACCGCCAAGGCTTTGGATGCAGGTGGAGTAGATGAAGGGTTTATTTTGGACCTTGGACTAGATGACTGTGATTCATTATGATTTTTTTTTTGAAATTTTTGAAATTTTATTTTAGATGACGAGTCCGAAATGAATAGCAATTTTTTTAGCTGTTGTATTTCGTTGGATTTTCGCAATAGCATCAACATGGTGTTGGTATATTTTTTTTTAACATATTTAACTGAAGTTAATATCTAGATTTTTGCACAATAGTATTATACAATCTCGAAGTTGATTAAAAGTGAGTTGAGCACATTATATCCGCACAGTTACCGTTCTGAAATTTTGTATTTTGTGAATTTCCGGACATGTATCTTCTAAGTCCACATTTAGCTGTTTTGTTTAGTTTCAACATTGGGAAGTTGAATTAATTTTTGTACATAAGTCTGCGTTTTAACTCAGGGGACTGAGTTTTCCGAAGAGGAAAGATATATAGTGATGCACCCTTCCCCTCCAGATAACATTCCTATGTTTCTTCGCTTATTTGTCTCCGTGTTTCTTCCCAATTTAGCACCTTTAGATTGTGCGGTTTCTAATATCTCGATCCAAGCGTACGTGCGGTGCTAATAAAATAAATGTTTCTTGCGGAATAAAGTGAGGATTAATCAGAGAGTCGTCGGTGGGAAGCGTAGCGAGTAACACTGAATTGGAGTAGTTACTAGGTAGTGCCGTGGACAGTACTTGTGAGGACGGGCGAGAAAGGAGTCGCAGGAGTCAATCATCAACTAAGAACAGTGGGAACATTTCCCAAGTTCTTAGCCTCACCTGTTTTCTTGTTTATTACTTGAATCAGGCATCACTCATCAACTAAGAACAGTGGGAAGATTTCCCAAGTTCTTAGCCTCACCTGTTTTCTTGTTTATTACTTGAATCAGGCATCACTCATCAACTAAAAACAGTGGGAAGATTTCCCAAGTTCTTAGCCTCACCTGTTTTCTTGTTTATTACTTGAATCAGGCATCACTCATCAACTAAGAACAGTGGGAAGATTTCCCAAGTTCTTAGCCTCACCTGTTTTCTTGTAAATTACTTGAATCGGGATTTATTTAGGTTAGAGCTCCTCTCCTGGTTCCCATAAGTTCCCTCTTTCCCAGTGCTCCTCCCTGTTAATTTGTATTGTTGTTCTTATTGCACTATACAGATTAAACCTGATTTATTTATATTCCTGCATCCGAACAATCGAACATACCGCGCCCCTTTGAGACTAAGCCAGACCACGCTACCAGGTCAGTCTCGATATAGGTAACGCTAACCGTATACCTTGCCAAAGAAGCGAAACAGCTTCAGTAAAACTAGCTTCAGTAAGTTAAACAGATTTAGTAACTTAATCAGCTTCAATAGCGAAACAACTTCAGTATAAATGCACCGACTGGCAAATGACATCACTAAACCAACTCGCTTCAGAAATGGATTTTTTCTTTTTCAAAGAACTTTAAGTGGCAATCAGAAGGAAACCTTAAAAAACTAAATTGTCTATTTGAGGGGTTGCAATATAAACGGCATACTGTCGTACTAGCAGAAGAATTCTTACCTTTTAGGTGCCATGGGTCAATTTACACTGCTACCGGCCAATTTTTACGTAACTCCTACAAAGCCATGAACTTGACTGATAAGAGACATGATTCTTATCTCCTTACAGTGAGCTTCGCCCCGAAATTATGTCTCAGCCTTTCTCAATTCCATGTACAGACTCATTTAAGCTGCCTGGAAACGGAGCTCCTGGAAATCGAGAATCGGAAACCCAAGAAACAACCATTTTCAGAGTCGGTTTATTAATTTACAAAAAAGAACTGCAACTCCCGATAGTCGATGTATTACGAACATGCATTACATTTCAACAACAACAAACAAAACAAAAAAGGTGTGGATATTCGAACATCCCGCTTTCTAAGCTTAGGCTACATATAAATAATTATAATTGCGTTTTGGTATCAATTCTCCTCGCGCTTCTTCTCACAATTCTCCTATTTCGCGTTATTTTTTTTTACGAGAACTGAAAAATGAGAAGCGAGAACAGAGAAATGCGAATTCAGATCAAACAATATCAAAGGTTTCGATGGGATCCCAAAAAAATTCATATTTATTGGACTTCTTGATCCAGACAATCGAATCTTGTAGATTTCCAAGTCTTCACCAGACCCCTCTAAGATTTTTCTATTTATCCATAATCCACCGCTTTAATATGTAAACATTTTTTTTCTACCGTTTTGGATTTTTTGTCAACTTACGGCCAAACAACTAATCAGACGAGGACACCAAGTTCAGGTATGATTCAGCAAGGATGTTTACTTCAATATCTCATCTTTAATCGACTTCAGAAAGGTCCTTTACTTTGACCAAATTCTTCGTACTTTACCAGCATTCCCGGCGAACTGCATGCATATCAAAAGACTAGTGACATTGACAGGGGAACCTTTCGATCCAAATATCCTGATTTGGCAAATTTTGCCAGCTTACCTGTCTAGGAAATAAAGTTCAAAATTTGATTCAGCATGTCTCGTTTCCCAGATACCGATTCTCTAATCCACTTCATAAACAACTTTGAGCTTCAACCAAATTTCCAGTTTTGGCCGTATTCCAAGGTGAACCATATGTCCGGAAAGAAAACGAAGTTCAGATATGGATTCAGGGGCCTCCTTACCCCTTAAACAACTATCTCAAATATACATTTTTACCCTTAATTCGAAACCCCCCTCCTCTACCTCTACATATAAGGCTACAGGACCCATCTCCGAAATTAGCCTGTACTTTGCCACTGAATCCTCATACGACGTTTCAACAGTATATCTCAACCCCTTCAACACGCCGGCACGACAGACTGTATATTCGAATAATGTTTACAACGGATATACGTCAGCTATGATTCTTTATTAGCGATATTTCGGCCCTTCTTGGCAAGGGTCCTCGTCAGGCTGTCAATCTTCTGGGTCAACGTCGGGGAAGGAAACAAACCTGTAATCAGGTTTTTGGGACCCCAAAACGTAAGTGGAGGGATACCTATGGCATCGCAAAAGTTGTCCGTCTGTAAGCACGATAACTCTCGAAGGGAATGAGATATTTTGATGAAACTTGGTGTGAGGATTCGTTGGGTTGTCGGACCAATCAAGTTCGTAGATGGGCTTTGTAGCCCTACATTTAGGGGTGGGGGAGGGGGTTCAAATTAAGCGGCAAACAAAATATTTTGAAACAGCTAATGTGATAGTCGATTATGGGGTAAGAAGACATGCTAAACACGACGGTGAAAACCATTTTGTCATCGGACGAGTAGTTCGCCCGGAATTCGGCCAAAACTGGAAAGTTTGTTAAAAGTAAAACTTTTATTTGAAGTTGATTAAATGTTCGGTTAAGGGGTAGGAAGACATTCTGAAGACGATGGTGGAAATCATTTTCTCGACGGACAAGTATTTCGCCCGGAATCCAGCCGAAACCGGAAAGTTTGTTAAAATTAGAAGTTTCATTTCGAGTTGTTTAGATGTTCAATTTATGGCAAGAAGACATGCTGAACACTTATGTGAAAACAATTTTCTACCCAGACATGTAGTTCACCCGGAATCCGGCGAAAACCGGAAAGTTGGTTAAAAGTAAAAGTTTAATTTGAAGTTGATTAAATGTTTGATTTATGGGTAAAAAGACATGCCGAACACGACGGTGAAAATCATTTTCTCGCTAGTTCGCCCAGAATCCGGCCCCAACCGGAAAATTTGTTAAAAGCAAAAGTTCGATTAGATGACAGATTAAGGGGTAAGAATAGAGGCTGAGTCGGTATATGACAATGGTTTTTGGGATCCCAAAACGTAAGTGGAGGGATACCTATGACATCGCAAAAGTTGTCCGTCTGTCCGTCCGTCCGTCTGTCCGTCCGTCCGTCCGTCTGTCCGTCCGTCCGTCCGTCCGTCCGTCTGTAAGCACGATAACTCTCGAAGGGAATGAGATATTTTGATGAAACTTGGTGAGAAGGTTCGTTGGGTCGTCGGACCAGTCAAGTTCGTAGATGGGCTTTGTAGCTCTACATTTAGGGGTGGGGGAGGGGATTGAAATTAAGGGACAAACAAAATATTTTGAAACAGCTAATGTGATAGTCGATTATGGGGTAAGAAGACATTCTGAACACGATGGTGAAAACCATTTTGTCATCGGACGAGTAGTTCGCCCGGAATTCGGCCAAAACTGGAAAGTTTGTTAAAAGTAAAACTTTTATTTGAAGTTGATTAAATGTTCGGTTAAGGGGTAGGAAGACATTCTGAAGACGATGGTGGAAATCATTTTCTCGACGGACAAGTATTTCGCCCGGAATCCAGCCGAAACCGGAAAGTTTGTTAAAATTAGAAGTTTCATTTCGAGTTGTTTAGATGTTCAATTTATGGCAAGAAGACATGCTGAACACTTATGTGAAAACAATTTTCTACCCAGACATGTAGTTCACCCGGAATCCGGCGAAAACCGGAAAGTTGGTTAAAAGTAAAAGTTTAATTTGAAGTTGATTAAATGTTTGATTTATGGGTAAAAAGACATGCCGAACACGACGGTGAAAATCATTTTCTCGCTAGTTCGCCCAGAATCCGGCCCCAACAGGAAAATTTGTTAAAAGCAAAAGTTCGATTAGATGACAGATTAAGGGGTAAGAATAGAGGCTGAGTCGGTATATGACAATGGTTTTTGGGATCCCAAAACGTAAGTGGAGGGACACCTATGACATCGCAAAAGTTGTCCGTCTGTCCGTCCGTCCGTCCGTCCGTCCGTCTGTCCGTCCGTCCGTCCGTCCGTCTGTCCGTCCGTCCGTCCGTCCGTCCGTCCGTCCGTCCGTCTGTAAGCACGATAACTCTCGAAGGGAATGAGATATTTTGATGAAACTTGGTGAGAAGGTTCGTTGGGTCGTCGGACCAGTCAAGTTCGTAGATGGGCTTTGTAGCTCTACATTTAGGGGTGGGGGAGGGGATTGAAATTAAGGGACAAACAAAATATTTTGAAACAGCTAATGTGATAGTCGATTATGGGGTAAGAAGACATTCTGAACACGATGGTGAAAACCATTTTGTCATCGGACAAGTAGTTCGCCCGGAATCCGGCCAAAACCGGAAAGTTTCTTGAAAGTAAAAGTTTTATTTGAAGTTGATTAGATGTTCGATTTAGGGGTAGGAAGACATGCTGAAGACGATGGTGAAAATTATTTTCTCGACGGACAAGTATTTCGCCCGGAATCCGGCCCAAACCGGAAAGTTTGTTGAAAGTAAAAGTTTTATTTGAAATTGATTAGATGTTCGATTTAGGGGTAGGAAGACATGCTGAAGACGATGGTGAAAACTATTTTCTCGATGGACAAGTATTTCGCCCGGAATCCGGCCCAAACCGGAAAGTTTGTTGAAAGTAAAAGTTTTATTTGAAGTTGATTAAATGTTCGATTTAGAGGTAGGGAGACATGCTGAAGACGATGGTGAAAACTATTTTCTCGACGGACAAGTATTTCGACCGGAATCCGGCCCAAACCGGAAAGTTTGTCAAAATTAAAAGTTTAATTTGGAGTTGATTGGATGTTCGATTTAGGGCAAGAAGACATGCTGAACACTTATGTGAAAACAAGTTTCTACCCGGACATGTAGTTCGTCCGGAATCCGGCCAAAACCGGAAAACTGTTGGAAGTCAAAGTTTTATTTCTAGTTGATTAGATAAGCGATTTAGGGGTAAGAAGAGATGCTGAGTCCCTGTGTGACAATCGTATTTTACCCGGACATATAGTTCGACCGAAATCCGGCTGGAATCGGAAAATTTGTTATAAGCTAAATTTCTATTTGAAGTTGATTAGATGTTCATTACTGGGGAAAGAAGATACCCTGATTTCGTCTTTGAGCTTTCTTTTTTCGCCGGACAAGTAGTTCTGGAGTTCGGCCGGAACCGGGAAATTGGCAGAAGTGGCAGGTAAGTTTTCGTCAAAACAGATATGACTTATAGGGGTAAACACACATGCTGAATCCAAATCTGAACTTGGTTTTCTCAGGTGATTAGCTATTTGGCCTTAATCTGTTTCTGAATTTTAATTGTAAAAATGTTCAAGGAGTCTGGCGAAGACTGGATCTGGCTAAGACAAGACCCAGTTGTGTGGATCAGATATTGAATTTTTGGGATCCCATCGAAACCTTTGGTCTTGTTTACCCGGACATATAAGATTTGTGGGATCCCATCGACACCTTTGGTCTTGTTTTATCCGTTTTATATCCGTTGTAAACATTATTCGAATATGTTCAAAGTCAGCTTGGGCTCAAAGAATATTTACGACAGACTGTCATGACAAATCCAAAGAAAACGTACGCTAGGTGTAAATAGTCTTTGATTAAACCCAAGAAATGTTGCGCATGTGTACACGCGACCGGAGTCACCATCCCTCCGGCGTCCGCAGATTAAACAAAGAGTATCCTGACCCGACACGCGATGAGCTTTTGCCAGTACAGATAAAGGGGTAGGGTAGGAACTGGTATCGCCACTTGGTTTTTGGGATCCCAAAACGTAAGTGGAGGGATACCTATGACATCGCAAAAGTTGTCCGTCTATCCGTCTATAAGCACGATAACTCTCGAAGGGAATGAGATATTCTGATGAAACTTGGTGTGAGGATTCGTTGGGTCGTCGGACCAGTCAAGTTCTTAGACGGGCTCTGTAGCCCTACATTTAGGGGTGGGGGAGGGGGTTCAAATTAAGGGTCAAAGAAAATATTTGAAACAGCTAATTTGATAGTCGATTATGGGGTAAGAAGACATGCTGAACACGGTGGTGAAAACCATTTTGTCATCGGACAAGTAGTTCGCCTGGAATCCGGCCAAAACCGGAAAGTTTGTTAAAAGTAAAAGTTTTATTTGAAGTTGATTAAATGTTCGATTTAGGGGTATGAAGACATGCTGAGGACGATGGTGAAAACCATTTTCTCGACGGACAAGTTGTTCGCCCGGAATCCAGCCGAAACCGGAAAGTTTGTTAAAATTAAAAGTTTTATTTGGAGTTGATTGGATGTTCGATCTAGGGCAAGAAGACATGCTGAACACTTATGTGAAAAAAATTTCTACCTGGACACGTAGTTCCCCCCGAATCCGGCCAAAACCGGAAAATTGTTAGAAGCTTAAGTTTTATTTCTAGTTGATTAGATAACCGATTTAACGGTAAGAAGAGATGATGAATCCGTGTTTGACAATCATATTTTACCCGGAAATTTAGTTCGACCGGAATCCGGCTGGAGTCGGAAAAATTGTTATAAGTTAAATTTTTATTTGAAGTTGATTAGATGTTCATTATTGGGGAAAGAAGATACCCTGAGTTCGTTCTTGAGCTTTCTTTTTTCAGGAAGTTTTCGTCAAAACAGATATGACTTATAGGGGTAAACACACATACTGAATCCATATCTGAACTTGGTTTTCTCAGATGACTAGCTATTTGGTCTTAATCTGTTTCTGAATTTTAATTGTAAAAATGTTCAAGGAGTCTGGCGATGACTGGATCTGGCTACGACAAGACCCCGTTCTCTGGATCAGATATTGAAGTTTTGGGATCCCATCGAAACCTTTGGTCTTGTTCCAAGAATTGGTCGTCAAACTTTATTAAACTGTTCACAAGACAGTTGTCGAATGTATTCTACCCTTTTCCCCCAGTAAATGCCGGACTGATCGCGTACATTCTTGTTTACTTTTAGTATGTTCGAAAGCTTCAACAGCATGTCTCCTCACCCTATATCGACCATACTATTGGGTTTTAAAATTTCAGGCCAAATTATATTTGACAATGCAAAACTAAATTTCAGCCTAACTTTCCGGATTCCGTGCGAACTACTTGTCCGGCGAAAAACTTATTTCATATTCGGATTCAGCATCTCCTCTTACCCCAGGACCGAACATCTAATCAACTTCAGACTCAACTTTTACTTTTTGCAATTTTTTAGGATTCCCGGTGAACTACTTGTCCCATGTCCGACGAGATTTTTTTTTTTCATATTCGGATTCAGCGTGTCTCCTTACTCCTAAATCGACTACCTCATTAGCTTTTAAAAATAGTTATTGTCGCCCCTTCATTTGAAACCCCTCCCCAACCCTAAATTTACAGCTCTGGGGCCCATCTACGAACTTGACCTGTCCATTGGCCCAAAGAATCCTCACACCAAGTTTCTTCAAAATATATCATTCCCTTCGAGAGTCATCGCGCTCACAGGCGGGCGGACAGACGGACAACTTCTACGAAGTCATAGGTATCCCTCCACTTACGTTTTCGGATCCCAAAAACGCAACTTCTAAAGGACGGATAAAAAATATGGAAAGAAGTCAGTGGTGTCATCAAAATAGCTTCAGTAGGAGCCCTCGATTTTCCTCACACTGATCGTCCTATTTGCAGTAGAGGTATGCTTATTTGAACACTTCTCTAAATGTTTCGCTACCTTGGTTTTGTTTCTCGCTTATAGAGCAATCAAATGGAAAGGAAAAATAACAAACTTGATATCAACTAACGGACAACTTTTTCAGTTTTTTCTGACACAAACAGGAGCTCAAGGGCTTTATTTTTACTTCAAAATATGATTCTTCTTCCTTTGGGTTTGTCATTTAGTTTGAACACCGTCTTCTTGATGAGCAACAGGTGAACAAATTGCAAGCAGAAACAGAAGGAAATTAAGAGCAAATATTACAAAATCCAACTGACCAATGGTAAACCGGAGACGAAATAATCGATCTTGGCAAGTATTTTGCAGTAAAAGTTGCCTGATATGAGTTTGAATGTTTTGCTGGCGACCGTCCGAGATCGGGCGACGTTCCAATGAGCATTACCTCTACTGTACTTTACTGATTACAGCAGGCTCTATTTATTCAAATAATGTATACAACGGATACGTCAGCGACGATGCTTCATCAGCGATATTTCGACCCTTCTTGGCAACGGTCCTCGTCAGGCTGTCGATCTTCAGGGTCAACTTCGGGGAAGGAAACAAACGTGTACTCTGATGAAGCATCGTAGCTGACGTATCCGTTGCATACATTATTTGAATATATGCTTCAAAGTCAGCTTGGGCTCGAGGAATATTTAGGCACTATTTGTTTGGCATTATGAGAATTAATCGATTTTTCAGGTTTCTTGAATGGGCCCTCTCGACACTCCTCTCCCGCGCCCCCAAATCACGTCAACAAACAACGTATACTATCCTACCATGTCTCTCGCTTGGTATCAGACCTACAAACGACAATTGTTAAACTAGTTGCTTTAACATATAACTCGACATATTAATATGCTGTCAATCAGATGAAATGTTAGAGCAACTAGTTGAACAGATTACCACTCTCTTCAAAACCGGCAAAGAATTAACAAATCATCCAACAAAAAAAAGTCGGAGTGAAATCAGCGTTGTGCGGTCGACCTAACGACCAACTACACACACCCGATAATGTCTAGCCTAATAAACGGTAACAGAAACTAGTTTTTCCAGTTAACCGCGAGCCGGAGAGCCGCATCAACATACATGAGTCTATCCTTATTGCTCTTCACAATGTCTTTTAACCTTTCCAGCCCTTGTCTATCACCTAAACCTACCATTGAGTCTACAACTATGGTTACACATCTGAACTGCTTCGCGAGTACGATTCTTTCAGATGCTGGTTCCACATATTTCAAACACTGTTCTAACTGGTCAGTCGTAGCTCCATAGTGGCTCATTGTATTAAGCAGTGGCTCAGCGGAGACCTGCAGCTTCGTAGGCCCAAACATTGGTTTATTTATAATGAGAGGAATAAAATCTTGGAATGATCCAATAGAGCTTCTTCCGCACACTACTGACCACCTGTAGGAAACATCTGACATTCGGAAACGATTGGCAAGTCCTCGAGGACTGGCAAAGTTGTTTTCACCAAGTCCAAAATGGTGCTTTACACAGTACCGCAGTGTCGATACGGCAGAAGACCCAACGAGAGCGGCAGCTGGGGGAACGTAGAATTTGGACGCTACCGGGGATTTTGCATGCTTCATTTCTTTGGCCTGAGCTTTCTGATCTGACTCGGCAATTGGCTGTTGAACTTCGAGTAGTTCAGCAAATGTATTCATATATTTTAAGTCCTCAAGGTGGTCGTAGCTTGTAGCACACTGTCTCAGTGCTTGGATTTTGCTACTAACTAGTTTCTTCCGCAATAGCTCTTCGTATCCCATCATAGCTGCGTCTTCAAATTTACCAATCATGGTCAAGAAGTCAACAGCACTACTGGTTTCATTGTTCAATATTAGTAGCTGGACATATGCACTGGAAGCCAACTGGTATTCCATTAGTACTTTTTGGAGAACAAAGTTGCTCAATGTTTTCCGCAAGAAATCCAAAATTTGGATTACAACA
Organism: Branchinecta lynchi; assembly: GCA_023053575.1. Taxonomy (NCBI): domain Eukaryota; kingdom Metazoa; phylum Arthropoda; class Branchiopoda; order Anostraca; family Branchinectidae; genus Branchinecta; species Branchinecta lynchi. Next base: position 21,076,116 of record JAKZAP010000004.1, on the reverse strand, counting down.
TCAGTATCACTGGATGCAATGGCAGCAGCGAGAAGTTTAGTTTTACTTTCCAATGACGTAAATACTTCCAACACAATCTTCTCACCATCTAAAATCTGCTTCACTGCTTGTTCTGGATCTCTACATATTTTGAATTCTTTTGGAGTCTCCAAGGTAAAGTAGTTATCAACTGGGCGTGAGCTTGACGACGATTCACTGCTAATCACTGACGAAACTTCAATATCCTTTATCTGTTTGAGAATATTAGAAGTCTGAGCCGTAGAAATGCCGAACAAAGAATTTGGCTTCAAGTCACTTTCTTTGTCATCAAAGTTAAAGGAGTGGATTTCTGAGGTGTTCCAATAGTCATCCTCGTCCCTGATCATTGTACACAGCACAAACCTAGGAAAGGAAAACCAAGTTAACATCAAATCATCAAACTTGGCCTTGAGCAAACACCAAACAACTCTGCTTAGACCAGGCTGTCATCCTTCATCTCATGACTGATACTGAAGATGTAATCAAACTGCAGAAACGTACCACCTAAACGAGCATAACCAAGCACCCTTATATCCCTAGCTGTAGCAACGGTTATGACGAAAAGTACAGCACGTCTCACGAGGAATGGCCAGGAATATCATTATCCCACTAATCTGGCACACAAAAGCTCTCTCTGGGATTTCCAGGGTAGCCTATTTGTCCTCTGAGAAGAATGTCAGAATTGCACTGAATAATTCAGTTTCTGGGTCGGTAAGTGCAGCCACTGGTGCTCCTAATGGTATTAGCCTACTATCAATTAATAAACAGTTATTTACTTCTCAAACATACAGGCTGTTCTTTTATTTTTAGCCCCGTATGTTTCTTTTGTTTTTTAGATCCTTTTTAAGCTGGAAACATCTTTCTGAAAGGAAGACTTTTCTGAAACTTTTCTGGGTGTTTCTGTTCTTCATTTGACCATTGCTCAAAACTGCAATGCTCAAGGTACGGTAACCAATGTTCAACTGTCCAAAGAAGCAGGTCTTTACTACAGTAGAGGTATGTTCATTTAAGGGTTGATCTTGATGAGTGTCGGTGGGTTTGTGGGGCGAGTTCCCGTCTAGTGGTGAGTCACGGAATTATTAACCTTTATTTATTTAATTAGTTATATGTAAAATAGGTTTGTTCTATATTGTTCCGGGTTTTTGTCAATCGACCTTGTGTCCCCGGCTTGACCCTCTGTTCGTTATGATTTAATACAGAAGTGTAATTAAAACCTTAAACCTTGAACAGTCCCCCAAATGTGAACAGTACTGTTTTGGGCTAAATGGTAAAATGGAGATCCCAAGGCCAAATACCTATTCATCTCTCCAGGTGTTCTCAAGGGCTGATCATAGACCCTTGTGCAACTTTGGCTAATGGAGCCTATAGTATTTTCATCACAATTTATCTTGCCGATTTTGTTGCCCAACTCAAAGGAGCCAGTTGATTCGTAAGTTCAGGGGTGGCCCGAAGGGAGGGGTGAAGGGGGATGATTCACCCCCCCCCCCTGCCTTTGGCTAAGTCGTATCAGTCATTTATTTTGGCCTCCCCGAGGTCCCAGGCATTCATTTTAATAAAAAACAATCCGAGTCGTTTAACAAAAAAAAGCTAATTTTGGCTCTGCACAGCTTCAGTCGTAATCCCGTCCCTAAAGACAAGTCGAGTCGTTTAGACCAGGTTTCATAACCCCGATAGGTCGGAGACATGATTCATGGGGGCAGCAATACGGCTACCTGTTCTACTCCCATGTGAGTTGTATCTGCCTCACTTAGGTCTGTCAGATTTTAGCCTGTCAAAATTTCAATAGATTAGTTGTTACAGTGAAGTCTGACTGGATAACATTAATATATCTTATAGACCAAAAGCGAGAGACAAGGTTATGTGCATGGATTGTTGGTCAAACTTTGACTACAAGTGAAAAAAATAAGGCATAGAATTTAAAAAAATCAATCAAATGACAGGAGGCCCGCGAAACAAGTGTGCCCAGCACAGATGAAAAAATGTGGATTACAAAGCGAGGTTGAGGTGGGAACAACAGTTGAAAAGGACAACATAGATTTTAATATACACTGGAAATCGTTTATCAGGATAGGAGGGGTTCTATAGATGCTGGAATAGCTCATTCTAGTCAGGAGGTAAATTTTTGGCCTCTATGCTAGCAGAGGCGTTACTAGCCAAAATGTTTGGGGGGGGGAGCAAGGTATTTACCAACTGGCTGGTAATTTTTACCGAGTTTTTGTGCAAAAAAAACGGCTGTTTTGAAGAAAAATCGACTGTTTTTAAGAAAAAAGACCGTTTTTAAGAAAAAATCGACTTACGAAAAACCGACTGATTTGAAGAAAAATCGACTATTCCTACGAAAAATCGCTGCGCTTCGCGCAGAGTCAGCTATTTTTTTTACCGACTGGCAGGTGAAATTGGGGGGTGGGGGCGCGTCCCCCCCATACGTGACACCCCTGTATACTAGTGTTAAAGCACATCTGAAAACTTAAGACATTGATCCAACTCGAAAATGAGCTCTTTTATGTTTAAGTTATTCTAGAAGCGAACTTCTCGTTCTTCACTTGCTGTGTATAGCATCTTCTGTCGCGCATTGAGACTCGGACCTAATTTCGTGGTAAGGTCGCAGATGAAGATTGAGGCAGATATAAATCTTTCAGATGTGCTTGGATATGCTGCATTGGGGAAAGATATAGCATTCTATCGGGCCAAAGACGAAAGTTTGTTTCGTCAATGAATCGGGGTTTGTTTTTATATAGAAGGAATCAAATTCTGCAAACCAGTTTTAAGTTACAATTTTTCAGATGTAGTTCACTGTAGTTTTACGTGCTTTAGTTTTCGTCATGAAAGTAAAGTGTGTCGAATGACAAAACTACAGTGAAAGTAGGCTACACCCGGAAAAAAACGCAACCCAAGTCTCGTCGGCTATGAATGCATGTATACACAAATTTTGATTACAAGAATAGTTTCAGTTGATGCATTGCAACTACTTTTACACCGGCTCTATTATTTGTTTGCAGGGAATGTGAGCCATTGCTGGGTAGTGGCAACAGTTCAGTTTTGTCTGTACATTTGAGTCGTATATTATGATCCAGGAGTCGTTGAAATGAGGGGTCTCCCCCCTTGGCCTGAGTGCTTCGGGCCACCCCTGCATAGGCTGGAATCACAATCAAAGGCCATCGAGCCTGCTCTCTGCCACGAAGTTACGTAAAAGTAATTTTTTCATATTTTAAATTAAATGAACCTAAAAATAAAAAATAAATGAACCAAAAGTTAGCCCCATCTACAGCTTTGTTTCTTGAATATGCAACATTTGGTAAAGACAAGGATATCCGAGTGCTAGAGGAATTATGCAAATTTGTTTGCTCTTTGGGCTTTACAGCAAGACTGTAATTTAAGGGTTTTGATGAATGTATTGTTACCTTTAAGTAGGAGACTATATTGTTGGACAATTGACGTAATATTTGGCAGCATAGGGCGAAAGCCGAGCGCATTCACACTCAACAAGACAAGACAAGTTTCTGTGGTGAGATAAAGACAACCAAAGCTGGGCAACAGGCAAGGAATCAACAAGTTAAATTATAACCGAAATAGTACAGCCACAGGCTCCAGTACATGCAGTCAAAGTCAACATACATTCCAATAAGCATACCTCTACTATAGTTAAAACTTAAGGAAAGCAAAAGAAAAACCGAGGAACTACTATACTTTGCATCTTAAGAGTACAGTACTAAAGGCGTTTTTCCGTGCTCCCACAAACAGTTTGTGGGTTGACTGTGGCTTGAAAAGAACGTTTCCACTGTCTTTTGTGCAGCCCACAAGTGTGTTTCTGCGACCAACAGGATTTTAGTGACATGCTTTGTGGCTCAAATTCGACAAACAACTGGAGAGGTGATTGTCGATTTTGTGGCTCAATTCTGGCGGGAAATTCAAATTAAGCAGCAAAATAGTCTCTAAACAATAAAACTAACTACTTTTTCAAGCATAGAGTCTTCAAAATGAAGATGCTTTTTCTACAGAATGGCAAGGAAATAAGCCAGGAGTTCTGTTTATTAAGATTTTACATGAATTTTCATTTTCAGATATTTGAAATTACAGCCAAGACAAAACAACGTTTCCACGAGTTTCAACAAAGCTTTGGGGACATGAAACAAAAATGTCCACAGAAGCAAAGGTTCTCTATAAAAGCCAGGCTTCATGGCTTCACCTTCCAGATTCCCAGACCTCCGAAGCCTCCGCATAGTCAAGTCAGCCCTTCCAGATTTTTATGATAATGATGACAGCTAAATCTGCTGTTCTTCAACATTTTGTAGATGTCCCCTTTACATTTCAAATATATCTTGCATCCCAGTCACAGCTGTCAATCACTTTCCCTTTTCTTCCCCCATTTGCATATTTGTTGTGTCTCTCCAGTTGGTTGCCTCTATCTGGGGTGTCCAACACCTAGGATTTCCAGACGTTTTAGTGTTTAGGCCTGGCTTCACCTTCCAGATCCATCTCGACGAAAAAGACTGTCTGGAATTCGGAAGAAATATCTGGAAGGTGCTGTTTTACAGCAACATAGCCGTCTCAGTCAGGCTGAACTTACTTGGCTTGGCTTGGCAGGGTAAAGACTTAACTTAGCCTACTTCAAATCCCTCGTGTGAAGCCGTTTTTAAAACTTTCGACGCGACCGCGTAGCGAAAGTCCTGCTGCGTCTGCCATCTACTTGTTCGTTTGATGCTTCCGAAAAAACGATATACTCATTTTCGTCAAAAGTAGCAGCAAAAGCAGCAACAATTCCTAAAATTGAAAGGTAAACATATAACACAGTGGTAAGAGCGTGTGTGAGCTGCAGCTCTATAAATGTCAACCTACAAACAAAAACAACAAACAAATTAGTTTTTGGGATCCCAAAACGTAAGTGGAGGGATACCTACGATATTCGCAAAAATTGTCCGTCTGTGTCTATCTGTCTGTTGGCACGGTGACTCTCAAACCAAAGGGAATGAGATATTTTGATGAAACTTGGAATGAGGATTCTTTGGTTCAAGGGAAAGATCGAGTTTGTAGATGAGCCCTTAGCTGTATATTTAGAGGAGAGGGAGTGGTTTCAAATTAAGGGGCTACAAAAATATTTTTCAAAAGCTAATGAGATAGTCGATTAAAGGGGTAAGGAGACAGGCTGAACACAAAGATAAAATCCATTTTCTTGCTGGACAAGTAGTTTGCCTGAAATCCGGCCAATAACAGAAAGTTTGTTAAAAGTAAAAGTTCTAGGCTACCTGAAACTTATTTGTTATTAGATGTCCAATTTAGGGGTAAAGAGATATCAGTCATGCACAAATCCTCAATTTTTGGGTGTGGTGCCCCAACGTCTGGGCATGCCCGAACGTATGGGCATGGTACCCATACGTTGGAGCACCATGCTCTGGAGCATTGGCATGGTACCCCTGTGAAATTTGGATAAAGTGAGACTGGTTACATACCTAACTAGGGCCTTCTCCCTGTCCTAGATCAAAAGATACCTGATTTTACTTTCTATCCAACCTCATTTTCCAATTTACAAAATGTTAGAGCACTTCCAAGATACATAGAGTTTTTTGGAGGCCACTTCTCTTCTAGTGGGCTTATCCTATCCTTTTTCAGAAAATTGCTGCTAGGTAGCATGCTTTTCAATCTGTTCACTGGAGCAAATATTTCCTTTAGATTGTTTGCCTTTTATTGTTTTTATTTTGAGTTATTTTTTTTTTTACCTGTTTTTACTCTGACTTCTGACTTTTTGACATGAAAAAAGGATTGAGTAACCTAGTGGCAACTACCTGTAAAAGGATAGGGTAAACCCACTGGGAAAGAAGTGGCCTCCACAAAACTCTCTGTATCTTGAAAGTGCTCTAACATTTTGGAAATTGGAAAATGAGGTTGGATAGACAGTGAAATCAGGTATCTTTTGATCTAGGACAGGAAGAAGACCCTATTTAGGTATGTAGTCAGTTTCAGTTTAACCAAATTTCACAGGGGTACCATGCCCACACTCCAGGGCATGGTGCTCCAACGTATGGGTACCATGCCCATACGTTCGGGCATGCCCAGACGTTGGGGCACCATGCCCATAAATTGAGGATTTGTGTATGACTGAGAGATATGAGTTGCATTTTGCAGATACCTTCGTATCTGTTACCACAGTAACTGGATCTGCAGTTAGTTGTTTTTGCAGTTACCGTGGTATCTGACACACGGTTGCTCTGCAAAACGACTATTGCCGAAATTGGACTTTTTGATGTCATCCCAAAAGAAAAACTGATATACAGTTACATCACTAAGTGCTAAACTTCTTTCTCACCAATCTGACAAAATTTGATGAAAGTCAGATGACTTTTTAGATACCACAACCAGTTACCGTGGTCGGACTGTAGTATCTGAATATCAGATACCACTATAACTCTGCTATAACTGGCCAGATACCACAATAACTGCAAACATGCCTTTTGACTATGGTATCAGATACCACAATAACTGCAAAAACGAATTTAGACCGTGGTATCAGATACCATGGTATCTGCGAAAGTGCAACTATGATGAATCCAGATATGAAAATTATTTTCTCACCAGACAGGTAGTTCACCCTGAATCTGGCGAAAACCAGAAAATTTGTAAAAAAGTTAATCACAAGTTGATTAGAAGTTCAGTTTAAGGATAGAGAAATATGCTGAATCTGTGTATGAAAATTATTTTCTTGCCGGACAAGTAGATCAACCGGAATCTGGGCAAAATTGGAAAATTCTTTAAAAGAGAAAGTTTTATGAAGGATTGGTATCCAACCTCAGACAAGATTTCAAATTTACAGAAAAGTCTATCTATCTATCTGGCTTAAAGAGGAACTAACAGATATGGCAAACATACTAGATTGAAGCTAATTGGATGGTTTACATATGGATAAATAAATATTGCTTCAATATTTCTAGTTAAATGTATTTTTCTTTTCAAACAAGATCCCTTCATTCTAAACTTACCTCGATTGCCTTACAAAATGATGGAAAGGGTAGAGTTAGCAAAGTCAATAGCCATAAAATCCCTTTTCAGAGTAGCTTCAAAACAAATAAAATGCACAGCATTTGAATATTTTTGGACACTTGACTTTGAAAGAAGTTATATTTTGCCTCTTCATGGTCAGGACATCATGTACATTTAATTTTAACATTTTCACGAGAGTTGTTAATGTAGCAAAACATAATTCGCCTCGAATCAGGCTGAAATCTGAAATTTTGTTAAAAGATGAAGTTTTATCTGAAGTTGGTTAGAGGTTTGACATTTTTGAGTTTTTGGACTTCATTTTTTTTCAAGACAAATAGTTCACCTGGAATCCGGATGCTGATTCAGCATTTGAACTTGTCTTCTCGGATGATTACCATTTGCCTTTTTTCTAAATTTTATTAGGAAAGTGCACAAGGAGTCAGGCGAAAAGTGGATCTCTGCAAGACCCAGTTGTCTGGATCAAATGGTAAATTTTTGGGATCCAACCGAAACCTTTTGTCTTGTTAAAGTATTGACGTAGCCTATAGGCAAAAGTCTATTGAATTGAACCAACATCAACCGTCTAAAAGTGTTTGAGGGTATTTAAAAGTATATATAAACCCAGTGACACAAGAATGTTTGGGCTGAAGCCCATGTGACGTCAATATTCAAACAACAACACATATTAGTTGCATTTGTGCATATAACATAACCATGGCATCTGTTACCACGGTAATTGGATCTGCAATTAGTCATTTTTTCAGTTATCACGGTATCTGTTACCAGGGTTGCTCTGCAAAAGGACAATTTGCAAAATTGCACTTTTCAAAGTCATCCCAAAAGTAAAACTGGTATCCAGTCACATCACTAAGTGCCAAAATTCTTTCCAACCTTCCTTCCAATGTATAGTCCTCGGGATCCACGAACCCTTTCTGACTTCTTCTTCTTCCGAAACTATGGGTTTCGAATGCACTTCGTTCTCGGGGAGCACTTTGCATCCACTTCACTGAATTAAATCTGAACGTCTGATTCTGCAAGGAAGTCGAGGAATTCCTCAAAGACTTCTCCAGTTTCGTTGTGTATTTTAGAGTCTGGACTTTCAGACCTAGGCCGTATAACCTGAAAGTTGAAATCACTTTCTTCCTCTTGGTTGATAGCTCTCTGCAGTCAAAGAGGACATGCTGGAAAGTTCCTTCCCATATATGACAGAATCTACATAATGGTTATGGTGACTGCTTCCATCTGAATAGTTCCTTATTCAGAGATACCACTTGGCTTTTTAGGCTGAAGAACATAGTACTTGCTTTGCGTGATCTGAAGGGTGATTCCAGCTTTTTTGGGAGGGGTTGCAGTGTCTGGAGTAGTCTGTTTCTTATGACATCTCTGACAGTGGATGATTTGTTAGCAGAAGGGGTTTCTCTATCAGTGGTTTCTTGGGCTGTCTTGTCTGCAACTTCATTTCCGCTCATACCGCAGTGACTCGGTATATGCTGGAAAGACGTTTTTACTCCTATTCCTTCTAGGCTCCGGATCTTTTTTCTGATGGATATCAGATCGGTGTCATCTGTCTCCCACTTGATGTTTTGGATCAGTTGCAGGGAGGATTTTGAGTCAATTTGACAAAATCTTAGGCTCTGTTTTTGGTGATGATGAAAGCAAGGTGACTTTTTTGGATACCACAATGATTTACCATTGTCACAGTGGTATCTAAATATGAGATACCATGCCCATCAGATAGGCTACCTTAGCAGTGGTACTGATCTTGGTATCTCAGAAAGTCACCTCACTTTATCACCAACAATAGAGCCTAGGATTTTGTCAAATTGGTGGGAAAAAGGTTCGGCACTTAGTGATATGACCTGGATGTGACTGGATGTCAGGTTTTCCTTTGGGATGACTTCGAAAAACACAATTTCGGCAATTCTTGAACAACCATAGTATGTGATACCACAGTAACTGCAAAAATGACTAATTGCAGATCCAGTTACCGTGGTAACAGATACCATGGTATCTGCTAAGCCGAAAACTCTAACTATTATAAAACATGCCAGCTTTTTTAATTCAAAACATCCTGTCTGTTGTTTTATTGATTTCAGTTTTACCAAAATATTCGAAAGGATCAGCCTATGTGTAAGTATAGGCTAGTACATTAGACGCAGTCTTACTTGCCTTTTTTGGGATCCCAAAACGTAAGTGGCGGGATACCTATGACATTGCAAAAGTTGTCTGTCCGTCCGTCTGTGCGCACTATAACTCTCGAAGGGAATGAGATATTTTGATGAAACTTGGTGTGAGGATTCTTTGGGTCAAGAGTAAGGTCAAGTTCGTAGATGGCTCTGTAGCCCTACATTTGGGGGTGGGGAAGGGGGTTTAAATTAAGGGGGAAATGAAATATTTTTAAACACATAATGTGATAGTCGATTATGGGGCAAGAAGACAAGCTGAACACGATGGTTAAAACCACTTTGTCATCGGACAAGTAGTTCACCCGGAATCCGGAGAAAAACCGGAAACTTTGTTAAAAGTATAATTTTTGTTTGAAGTTGATTAGATGTTCGATTTAGGGGTAAGAATTAAGTGTGTTATACTTAGGAGCCGGAGTACAGAAAGCCATTTTTGCACCAGACAAGTAGTTAGCCCGGAATCCGGCCAAAACCGGAAAGTCTGTTAAAAGTAAAAGTTTTATTTTAAGTTTATTAGATGTCCGATATAGGGGTAGAAGGACATGCTGAACACGACGATGAAAAGCATTTTGTGGCCGGACAAATAGTTTCTTCGGGAATCCGGCCAGAACCGGAAAGTTGTTAAAAGTAAAAGTTTTATTTGGAGTTGATTAAATGTTCGATTTAGGGGTAAGAAGTCATGCTGATAACTTGTGTGAAAACAATTTTCTACCCAGGCAAGTAGTTCGCCCGGAATCCGGCCAAAACCGGAAAAAGTTAAAGTTTTATTTGTAGCTGATTTGATATCCAATTTAGGGGTAAGAAGAGATGCTGAATCTGTGTATGAAAATCATTTTTTACCGGGACACATAAATCGACTGGAACCCGGTCGGAGCCGGAATTTTTTTTTATAAGTATAACACACATGCTGAATCCCTATCTGAACTTGGTTTTCTCAGATGATTAGCTATTTAGCCTTAATCTGTTTATGAATTTTAAGAGTAAAAATGTTCAAGGAGTCTGGCGAAGACGAAGACCCAATCGTCTGGATCATAGATTGATTTTTTGGGATCCCATCAAAACCTTTGGTCTTGTTTTTCTTGATTATAAACAGTAAAACGAAAAGAAAAATTAACAACATCGATATCAGCTAACATCCAATGCTCAGTTTTCTGCAGGCACAACCAGTAGGGGGGAACCGGAGGTTTTGAGTTTTTTTTTGCCCAAAAGAGTTTTTTCTTGATACAGATTTTATTTTGATATACATGGATAACTTATTTGTTCACCTCTCTTAGGATTTTTGGGATCCCAAATCACAAGTGGAGGGATACCTATGACATCGCAAAAGTTGTTTGTCTGTCCATCCGTCTGTCTGTCTGTCCATCTGTCAGCACAATAACTCTCGAAGGGATTGAAGTATTTTTGATGAAATTTGGTGTGAAGATTCTTTGGGTCAAGGGTAAGGTCGAGTTCGTAGATGGACTCTGTAGCCCTACATTTAGGGGTGGGGAAGGGGTTCAGGTTAAGGGGCAAACAAAATATTTATAAACAGCTAATGTGATAGTCGATTATGGGGTAAGAAGACATGCCGAACACTATGATGAAAACCATTTTCTCGCCAGACAAGTAGTTCGTCCGGAATCCGGAGAAAACCGGAAAGTTTGGTAGAAGCAAAAGTTTTATTTGAAGTTCGATTTTAGGATAAGAAGACATGCTGAACACTTACGCGAAAATCATTTTCTACCCGGACAACTTGTTCGCGCGGAATCCTAACAAAACCGGAAAATCTGTTAAAAGCAAAAGTTTTATTTGAAGTTTATTAGATGACAGATCTAGGGGTAAGAAGAGACTCTGCATCCTTATCTGACAATAATTTTTCAATCTGACATATAGTTCGTCCGAAATCCGGCTGAAGCCTGAAAATTTGTTATAAGTTAAAGTTTTATTTGAAGTTGATTAGATGTTTTTTACATAAGGAGATACGCTGAATTCGTTTCTGAACTTTCTTTTTTTGCTGGACAAGTAGTTCAGGAATTCGGCCGAAACCAGAAATTTGGCAGAAGTAAAGCAAGAAGTTTCGATCAGTATCGTCAAAATAGATATGGCTTAGTTATATCTGAACTTGGTTATCACAGATGATTAACTATTTGCTAAATTAATCTGTTTCGAAATTTCAATCAGTAAAAATGTTCAAGGTTCTGGCGAAGACTTGATCTGGCGAAGACAAGACCCAATTGTCTTGATCAAATATTCAGTCTTTGGGATCCCATTGAAACTTGTCTTGTTTTTCAATACTTCCGTCAACTCCTTTCTTGGTGAGACCCAAAAACGCATGACCTCTTCAGGTGTTCGAAAGTGTCACATGTGGTGCGTTTCCGGACACCTATTAGTTCATGCTTGAAACCGTGTATTCACACCCTGCATAGGGTAAGTATTAACCTACGGTTGATCGGTCGTAAATGGGGACCATTAGTGAGGTTTGAGTTGCTTTCTGGATAAATTATCGCGTACTAAAGCAACATTGTCATCGTTTCTTCTGGAATACATGGCAATTTTTTAGACGGAAATGAGAGAAATAGAGACAGAGTAATTTGTTTTAATCCTTCCAGTTCTTACTCCTATCTTTTTTTGGGATCCCAAAACGTAAGTGGAGGGGCAGGCATTGCACAAACCACGCCAATACATGTTTTTAGGCATAGAACGGATAGAAGCCTCTAAATGTGGCCAATAACGAAACTGATTTTGTACCTCCAGCCACTTCCAGTTTCAGTTTTCTGGTTTGGAGAAACTCTTCCATCAACAAATGTTATCCCATATTTTTGCCTCGTTTATCATTTGTGTCTCATGCATCAGTTCAGAGAATGATTTCTTGTGAAGACATGGATTTCTTGTTAAAAGCCACGTTTTGCAGGTGAAAAATGCCAAGACGAAGAGGTTCAAGAAGTCGTAGTCGGTCAAGGAACAGCACTAGCTCATCCAGTAGTAGGTCAAGATCAAGAAGCCGTACCCGTTCACGGTCTAAACCGTATGATCCATCTCGTTCAAAGTCATACCGCACAGAGAGGAACAGGGGCTGGAGCTGGAAAGAAAAAAGAGTAGACAGATATGGACATGACAGCTATGAGAGAAAAAGGTAAGGAACAGCTCAGCTAATAAAGATCAACAACTTTCATAAGCCCCCGTTGGCCAGGTTGTGCCACATTCAAGGCCTACTACGTTTGGGTACTAGACTTATTGGTAGGGTGGTCACTTGGAGTGCATTTGCATGTAGTATACACTTGCTGAGAGATGAGACAGTTGCTACATGTTGCCCATCTTCTTTTGAATCTTGAGCTGCAACTACCTCTACAAGTTTTTAATCAACACCGTTACATTCAGAACTAAATTGTTTGTCTAAAACGGACACAACTAGAAATGTCCATGCTTTATTTTTTGTTACAAAGCTGTACAGGGAGTACCACATTCACTTCAGTGTGTAAAACAACCATCTATTGGTGTTTTTCCTCTGGTTTTCCCTCCTATGCTATTTTTTTATGGCACTTGCCTTCCTGCCAATTGCCATATACCGATCACTTTTCCGTCTGTCGGTCGGTCGGTTAGTCCGGTGTTTGCGAGTTAGAGTACTTCCAGATATGCTAGGACGATGAAACTTGGCAGACATATTAGGGATCCGACCAAACTAACTTGGAAATAGTCACTTGCCCAATCCGACCATCTTGGGGGGAGGGGGAGGTTGCGGAATCCAGAAAATAGGGACATGCGTAACTTTCAAATGGGTGATCGGATCTTAATGAAACTTGATAGCTGGTAAGACCTCGTGTCTCAGATGTCTCATCTCAAGTCCAGACTGGATCCGATGAATCTGAGGGGGAGTCGGAGGGGGAGCCGGAAATCGTGTGAAACTCTGGAAGTGGAGCGATCTTGATGAAACTTGGTGGGAAGAACTAGCACAAGCTCTTGATAAATAACTGACAGAGCTGGACCGGATTCGGACACTGTGGGGGGAGTTGGAGGGGGGTTCCGGAATTCCGGCGATCCGTAGTTGATGTACTTCCAGGTGGGCTAGGACGATAAAACTTGGCAGGCATATCAGAGACCCGACCAGATTAACTTGGAAACAGTCACTCGCCCGATCCGACCGTCGTGGGGGGAGGGGGAGACGGCGGAATCCGAAAATTAGTGGCATGCATAACTTTCGAACGGGTTATCGGATCTTAATGAAACTTGATATCTTGAAAGAACTGTCTCAGATGTCCCATTTCGAGTGCGGACCGAATCCAATGAACTGGGGGGGGGGGGTGGAGGGGAGAACCGGAAATCTTGTGATACGCATAGAGTGGAGCGATCAGGATGAAACTTGGTGGGACGTACGTCCTAGGTGCATCAGTGACAGAATTGAATCGGATTCGGGTACCGAGGGGGGGGGGGGCTGTAGGGGGGTGTCCGGAATTCCGTGATCGTGAGTTAAATATTCTTTGAGCCCAAGCTGACTTTGAAACATTTATTCAAACAATCTTTACAACGGATACGTCAGCTATGATTCTTCATCAGCGATTCAAACAATGTTTACAACGGATACGTCAGCTATGGTTTTTCATTAGCGATATTTCGGCCCTTCTTGGCAAGGGTCCTCGTCAGGCTGTCAATCCTCTAGATCAACTGCGGGCAAGGAATCAAACCTGTAATCTTTTACAGGTAATCTACCTGTAATCGTTTTTGAGCTTTCTTTTTTCGCTGGACAAGTAGTTCTGGAGTTCGGCCAAAACCAGGAAACTGGCAGAAGTGGCAGGAAGTTTTCGTCAAAACAGCTATTTGGCCTTAATCTGTTTCTGAATTTTAATTGTAAAAATGTTCAAGGAGTCTGGCGATGACGCGATCTGGCTAAGACAGGATCCAGTTGTCTGGATCAGATATTGAATTTTTGGGATCCCATCGAAACCTTTGGGTCTTGTTGAACATGTGTGTTAGAAATGTTCCGGCTTGTTTTTGTTTTAACTTGACATTGAACTTAGAATCTTCGAGATTCGCTTGACTAGATCCCTGGTGCCGATCATGAAAGGTGGGAGGTTTACACTGGGAGTGGAAGACCCTAGCTACTGTATCCTGGTGGACAAATTATAGGTGTCGAATAGTCTTGTATCGGCCTCGCTATCGAATCGAAGCCTGTCCTTGCTTTGATTACCTCCGTTTTATATGGTTACATTTGACCACGTCTTTGTGGCCCCTGTTGTCTGTTTCTGGATCTTTCAGAACTGTCTCCGGGTCTCTGTGTACCCATCACTAAGGTTTGGCAGGGTTGTGCCCCACCACTCTTCTCACCCCCGTCGACCCATCCTGATACAGAGGTCAGCGAGCCTTCAGGGAAGGGATAGGAGGCTTTTCAAACTTGTGCTTCTGGTTGGTTATACTTGGTTTATATTAGGCCTACAGACCGGCGAGAACGTAAGATTAGGCATCGTGTTACGTCTCTATGGGGTATCTGTAGTTCCGATCTAGTGGTAAGAAGACATAGCTATGTTAGCTTGTTAACTATGGTCGTATATCACCCGTGCCAGCAACTATGCCCATTCATCCTATGCATCCACTCCGGTTGTGCATTTTTACAGAATTTCTGTTCTACGAGCAATCGCAATCGGTATTTTTTCACCATGCACTTGGATAAGCAAAATCTTTGGTCCTGATAAGAGAACCGGGAAGAAAACTCTGTCATACAACTTACTAGTTTTCTTGAAAATGGCATTATACCACTTAGTCAGTTTTACGGACATGAACAAGTGCGCAAGAGCTCAGACGTGAAGTGAAAAAGTAAAACGTTTATCATTTCTTGTATACGAAGAGCCTAAGAACCCCTTGAACCCGCGGCATGGGGGGTGGAGGTGAGAACCCACATATCTACACGACAAAGTCGACAAGTAAACGAAATTTGGACTTGATATGCGTTGTCAGGGTCGAGGGTCAATCTGAGGTCAGGGTCAGGGTCAGGGTCACTGGTCAATCTGAGCCCAGTTGCCCATGAACGGGGACCGTTGGGGCGGTGAAACTCCAAAAATGTCTTCCAGGTCCTAGGATGTGAAAGCGCACTAAATTTCATTGTCTTTTATATCTACTGTTTTCTGACTGAAGATTGAAAGTTGTGTGTCTTTTTATGTGTGGTTTATTTATTTTCTCTCTGTTACTCCGCATTTAAAAATGGCGGGTTACAAATAAATTACTTACTTACTTATTGAGCGTGTTCACCCTACTTACCGTAGTTACTACGCCATGACGTCACGAATTCTGGTTTTCTGCCATCAAGGCTCGGAACAATTTTTCTATTTTCCAGCAGAATATCATGCCACGGGCGAATCCGACCAATCACATTACAGAGATGCGTAGTTACCACGCTTACTACGCTCACGAGCGTGGTAAGCAAATCGTCACTGTTAGTTACTATTTCGAGGAGGGAACGGTCAGCGTAGTAACTTTTCACGAGGTTGGACGAGATTACTAACTACTAGTTACTATTGTTATAATGTTGAACAAGCTCTGTTGTGAGAGCAATAATGTAGTTTTGTCCCGTTTTTATGGCACTTGCCCTTCGGCCAAGTGCCGTATAGCGATTGTAATTTCTGTCGGTCCCGGTTTTGCTAGTTTGGGCACTTCCAGATAAGCTAGGACGATGAAACTTGGCAGGCATATCATGGACCGGACCAGATTAAATTAGAAATAGTCGCTTTTCTGATCCCACCATCTGTAGGGGAATGGAGGGAGGGGTAATTCCGAAAAATTGGGAAAATTTAGATATTTTTAGCTTACGAACGGGTGATCGGATCTTAATGAAACTTGGTATATGGAAGGACCTCGTGTCCCAGACTTTCCATTTTAAATCCAGACTGGATCCGGTGACGGGGGGGGGGGGGTTGGAGGGTGAAACCGGAAATCTTGGAAAACACTTAGAGTGGAGAGATCCGGATGAAACTTGGTGGAAAGAAAAAGCACAAGTCCTAGAGACATGACTGACATAAACGGAACGGATCCGCTCACTTTGGGGGAGTTTGGAGGGGGGGGGGGTCCGAATTTCTAGTGATTCCTCCAGTTCGGTGCTTCCTGAGGTGCTAGGACGACGAAAATTGGAAGGCATGTCAGGGACCCGACCAGATTAAATAGGAAATAGTCACTTCCCCGATCCGACCATCTGGGGGTGGAGGGAGGGGGGAACCAAAAATTTAGGTATTTTTAACTCGCGAACGGGTGATCGGATCTTAATGAAAGTTGATATTAAGGATGATCTCATGTCTGAGACGTCGCACTTTAAATCTGGGCCGGGAGGACACTGGGGGGAGTTGGAGAAGGGAACCGGAAATCTTGAGAAACGCTTAGAGGGGAGGGATCGGGATGCAACTTGGTGGGAAGAACAAGAACAAGTCCTAGATATGTCGTTGACAAAACCGGACCGGATCCGGGCACTGTGGGGGAGTTGGGGGGGGGGGGGGGTTCCGGGTTTCTAGCAATCCCGCGAGTTCAGCATACTTCCTGATGTGCTACGACGATGAAACTTGGCAAATATGTCAGGGATCCGAACAGATTGACTTGAGAATAGTTGTTTCCTCGATCTGACCATCTTGGGGGGAGTGGAAGGATGGGTTGCATGCATAACATCTAGTTGCATGCATAACTTTTGAACGGGTGACAGGATTTGAATGAAGCTTGTAGGGTCGAAAGAGCTATCGCCTCAGATGTTCAGTGTCGAAGTCCGGGCCGGGTCCGATACCTGTGGGGGATGGGGGGGGGACGGGGTCGGAAAACTCAAGAAAAGCTTAGAGCAGAGGGATTGGAACGGAACTAAATGGAGAGAACAAGCATTAGCCCTAGATACGGAATTGACGGATTCAATGGTTTCAGGGCTCTGTGAGGGGAGTTGGAGGGGGTTTCCTGGAATTCCGGTAGTCGCGAGTTAGAATAGTTCCAGATGTACTAAGACAACTAAACTTTGCAGGCATATTAGTGACCCGATTTAATTGACTTAAGAACCTGACACAACATACCACCGGAAACTTCCGTTCCTACATCCGAGCATTTTCTCTCGACTTATAGGCCTAAGTATTATCCGTTTGCGTAGGTTACGTCACTCTCGAATAGTCAACTTAATGGGTGATAGGAATCGATTTTCTAGACATGGAAACATGTGTTCAAACTATATGCGACCACGGTTGGACTTTTTACATGCACAAAAACCAAACGGATAGACCGAATGAGATGCAAGTTCGACAGTGCCGAGTTTATGCGGCCTAGGTTTGATATTTGGTGTCTGGGCGATTAGGCCAAGGTGGGGGGGGGGGGGGGGGGGGGTACCGGAAATTTGCGGATTGGCTATGCTCCGATTTATGTTTCCAAGTCCTCTTCCGTCACTGTGGGGGGAGGTGGAAGGAGATTGCCAGAAACTTTGAGGCACGCATAGGGGAGAGCGTATACCCTAGGTGCCATATTTTACGGTCCGAACCGGATCCGACAACGGTGTTAGTGGGGGGAGGGGTACTGGAATTTTCCAAAAATGCTCCGATTCGAGTGAAACTTAATAGATGGTATAAAAGAAGATGGTTTAGATGATCCATTTTTTGGTCCGAACCAGATTCGGCCACGGTAGGGGGAGATAGAGGGAGTATCGGAAACCGTGTAGCACGTCTAGGGATCAACAAGTGGATTTATTGGCCTGAAACTTGTTTGAACAGTCATGCGCATTTGCTACAGATAATCCGAGACGATGCCGGAACAGCTCAGAATTGGGTGAAACTAAACATCCTATTTGTATTTCCGAACCGCATTATTGGATTTGACGTTCTCATCTACTTTATTGTACCGCCTACTCGTAACAAGTGCCATATGAGCTCGTAGCTCTTGTTTTTATGGCACTTGCCCTTCGTCCGTCGGTTGGTTGGTCCGGGGCTTTCCTATCTCGGGGACTTCCGCGTAAGCTAGGACGAAGAAACTTGGCAGGCATATCAGAGACACGAAATGATTAACTAGGAAGCAGTCACTTCCCCGATCTGACCATCGTGTGGGGGATGGAGGGAGGAGAATCAGAAATCTTTAGGTATTTATAACCTTTGAACGGGTAATCAGATCTTATTGAAACTTAATATTTGGAAAGACCTCGTGTTTCAGACGACCCACTTGAAATCGAACCGGATCCGGTGACTTTGGGGGGAGTTGGAGGGGGGATGGGCAGAAATCTTGGAAAACACTTAGAGTGGAGGGATCGGGATGAAACTTGGTGGGAAGAACAAGCACAAGTCCTAGATACTTCGTTAACATAACCAGACCGGACTCGGGCACTGTGGGGAGAGTTGGAGGGGGGGGGGGGGATTCTCATGATCCAGCGAGTTCGGTACTTCCCGATGTACTAGGAGGTTGAACTCGGCAGGAATATGAGGGATCCGAATTGACCGGCTTGAGAATAGTGGTTCGCACGATCCGAACATCGTGGGAGGATAGGAGGGATGGGACATCCGGAATCCAGTTGCATGTGGAACTTTTCAACGGGCGATCGGGTTTGAATGAAACTTGGCAAGTGGAAAGAGCTACTGTCTCAGATGTTCCGTGTCAAGTCTGGACTGGATCCGATACTTGGGGGGGGGGGAGTTGGAAGGGGTCACCGGATTTTGTGTGAAACGCTTAGCATCGAGGAATCGGGATGGAATTTCGTGGGAAGAACAAACTTAGATACCTTCTTGACAGAACCAGGCCATATCGGGGCTTTCGGGGGAGTTGGACTGGTATGGGAATTCCGGTGATCGCGAGTTAGGGTACTTCCATATGTGCTACGGACTATAAAAACTTGGCCGGCATATTAGTAACCCGATCAAATAGTCTTAAGGACCCGACACAATGCCCTAGGAAGGCTTCCGACCATTTTTCGGGGAGTTGAGGGAGGGGGAATCGGAAATTCCTGACTTCAGTAGATTGCGAACAAATGGTCCGATTCAAGTGAAACTTTATGGGTGTAAGAACTGATGACCTAGATATGCAAAACATGTGTCCGAACGCCATGCGGCCATGGTTGGAGGAGTGGGGGGGGGGGGGGGGTCCGGAGACTTTGTGACATGCATTGGCCAAATGGGATGCAAGTTGGACAGTATTAAGTTTGTGCGGCCTATATTTGTCATTTTGGCGTCCGAACCGGATCCGACCAAGGTAGGAGGAGGATGAAGCGGGAACCGGAAATTTGCAGATATGCTCCGATTTAAGTTAAGCTTGATGGACGGGAAGAGGAGATGTTAAAGATGCTAAGGTTATGTGTCCAATTTGTATTCGGCCACAGTGGGGGGAGTTGGAGGGGGAGTCGCGAAAATGTTCTGGCTCGCATTGGAGTTAAAGGAATGGAGTGATTTGAATGAAACTTGGAAAGTAGAGAGATCGTATGTATGCCTTATGACATATTTTAGGGTCCGGACCGGATCCGAACAAGGTGGCGAGGGTACCAGAATTTCCAGAAAAATGCTCAGAGTTACTTTCTCTTTTCTCAAACCACCTACTCGTAACAAGTGCCATGTGAGCTCGTAGCTTTTCTTTTCCTAGTACCCCGATTTCAGCTTATTACAAGAAAGAGGTAAGCCCCCCCGAAAAAAATTCCTGGATACGGGCCTGCTCGTAAGCAATGCCGGAATCCCAAATAGGCAAAGTACACTGTCACTAATTGCTAAAAATATAACACATGTTCGAGCATTCTTGTGATGACACAGTGTTATGCTTCGGACAAAACTTCTGATGTGAGCCTTTTAAGCGCTATGTTTTGCGGAAATATACCATTTAAAAGGCTCAAAACTATTGTCTCGAATCGACTTCGGTATTAAAACCCTATCTGTTCCCAGATTACGTAATATTCTCCCACCCCCCTATTCTCCTATACGTATTAGACCCCAGCGAGAGAAATCCCAGAAAATCCCCAAACTAGCCCCTGTGGCCCCTCCTCATAAAAGATATAGAAGGAGTATTGTTCCAGCATTCGTTGAGTTGTACAATAACAGATAAGTTAGTCCTTTTTAGCTTTTTTCTTCTTCCTTGGTTACAAAGTGTTATGCATTCCTCATTTTGTATGACAAAAAGGTCAAATTCGGCGGTAACGCTATGACAGCTGCTTTTGAAAATAAAATTATATTCTACTCTATTCTATGTATAATACATTTCCTAGGACCTACGGTCGGTTGTATTGCGACAACCGTCACACAGAAAGTTAGTGGTTGATATCACTTCATATCAGCCTCCAGAGAGGTGCATCATAGTCGTATTTCCGAGTATTGTATTGCGACAACCGTCACACAGAAAGTTAGGGGTTGATATCGCTTCATATCAGCCTCCAGAGAGGTGCATCATAGTCGTATTTTAGAGGTAACTATGACTTCATATCAAATTCCTGGGGGTGCATCATATCATATCGTGCCTCTATTTTCTTTGTGACGATTATCATAATATATCCGTGGGACTTGATGTGCATGATTAATGGTTAATTGTTAATGGTTCTGTTCGAAAAACTTATAATAGTATAACTATTATAACTTTATAAATTTAACATAATATTATATAACATGTTATATAACATACCTCCATCTCAGTTAATATCGGAATAACAATATCGACGGACGTTTAATTATCAATCTCGATATCGGAAGTTAAACTTCAGGATATACAGATATATACAGATATATTCTCTTAATGTTTAACACAAGGATGCGCAAACATGTTGTATCTTATCTGACAGTGTAGAAACCGACCTATGGGCTACACTCCTATTGGGAACCCCGCGTAAACCTGTGCGATTTTTACGGAAAGTGTGGACCTTGGGCCGGATTGGTGAATACGACCTTAAAATTTGGAAAGCTCTGTAGAACTCTTGCCTGGGGCCAAAAGGATGGTTTTTGCTTGTCCTCGGGGCAGAGCCTAAGGTGTGTGAAGTGAAGTGGAGTTGTATAGCCTATGTCAGGGAGGACTATCTGAAGTTAAGCAGCCAAGCTTTCGTTTCTTCAAACCATGTTTCTGCTTTCGAGTGGAAAGCTCTGTTCTAGCAGACAAGACAAGCAAGAACCAGTTTCATATTGAAGGTGGACTAAAATCTACAAGTGCCAAATATGTCCGGCAGTTGCCCGGTCCCACAGCCAATATAATCTTATTTGAGTGCTCCGAAAGTGCATATCTACCCATTTCTGTTCGTGATATCAGCTGAGTTCGTCGTTCCATTTTTGGGATCCCAAAACGTAAGTGGAGGGATACCTATGACATCGCAAAAGTTGTCCGTCCGTCCGTCCGTCTGTCCGTCCGTCTGTCTGTAAGCACGATAACTCTCGAAGGGAATGAGATATTTTGATGAAACTTGGTATGAGGATTATTTGGGTCAAGGGTAAGGTCGAGTTCGTAGATGGGCTCTGTAGCCCTATATTTGGGGGTGGGGGAGGGGTTCAATTTAAGGGACTAACAAAACATTTTTAAACAGCTAATGTGATAGTCGATTATGGGGTAAGAAGACATGCTGACACGATGGTGACAATCATTTTCTCTCCAGACAAGTAGTTCGTCCAGAATTCGGCAAAAACCCGAAAGTTTGTTAAAAGTAAAAGTTTCATTTGTAGTTGATTAAATGTTTGATTTAGCGGTAAGAAGACATGCTGAGCACGATGGTGAAAACTATTTTCTCGCTGGACGAGTAGTTCGTCCGGAATCCGGCGAAAACCGGAAAGTTGGTTAGAAGTAAAAGTTTCATTTGAAGTTGATTAAATGTTTGATTTAGGGGTAAGAAGACATGCTGAACATGATGATGAAAATCATTTTGTCGCCGGACAAGCAGTTCGTCCGGAATCCGGCCAAAACCGGAAAGTTGGTTAAAAGTAACAGTTTCATTTGAAGTTGATTAAATGTTTGATTTATGGGTAAGAAGACATGCTGAACCCGACAGTGAAAACCATTTTCTCGCCGGACAACTAGTTCGCCTGTAATCCGGCCAAAACCGGAAAATATGTTAAAAGTAAAAGCTTTATCTGAAGTTGATTAGATGATATATTTAGGGGTAAGAAGATACGCTGAGTCTGTATACAATGATCACTTTTTACCTGGACATATAATTAGTCCGGAATCCGGTTGTACCCGCATTTTTTTTAGGTCAAAATTTATTTAAAGTTGATTAGATTTCTTTATAGGGATAAGGAGATACGCCGGCTTCGTTTCTGAATTTTTCTTTTTTTGCTGGACTAGTAGTTCGCTCGGAATTCGGGCGAAACCGCAAATTTGGCAGTAGTAAAGCAGGAAGTTTCGGTCAATATCGTCAAAATAGATATGGCTTATAGAGGTATAAATAGGTAGATAGAATATCTGAACTCGGTTTTCTCTGATGATTAGCCTGGCGAAGAAAATACCGAATTGTCTGGATCAAATCTTAGATTTTTTGGGATCCCATCGACACCTTTGGTCTGGTTTGCACTTGGGATTGCGGTAGAGAAATGGTATCTCGTATGCCTTTTAAACTTCAAATTTCTGTCAGTGCCAAAAAAATTAGAGCTTTTCCTTTGCTCCTTTCTGACTTCTGAGTGATGGTATTAGAAAGTTGACCTATGGCCAAAAAGTCAACTTTTGAACTAATTCGGATCGAATTTATTTTCAACGGCAATCGATAGCTCTTGAGCTGATCAAAGTATGTGATATAGTTTTTTGGTACACACATTCCTTCATGAGATACACCATTTTGAAAGTATTGAGGGATTGACAACTCCAGTAGTAAGATACGCATTGAAACCAAGAATCGGCCGATCCTAATTCTGAGATATGTTGGGGGACATGAAGCAACAATCGGCAGTTAGACCATAATCATCTTCGGCGATGAAGGGTTTGCAACTTTTGCTAGTTGGTTTACCTATTATTTGTTTCTAGTGTATTTGATGGTAAGAACAATTTGGTACCATGTCTATCACGGGGAGAGGGACTTGTGTGTAAGAATGTTGCTAGAGCATTGCCATTTTCTAGAATGGTCTATCAGTCTAACCTAGAATTAATAGTTTACGCGACATATACAAATAAAGTATAAACAGTGACGTAGTTTCGCGATAATTATCTATGGTATTTTGGTCCTGAGAAGTTACGGATAGCTTCGTAAACCAACTAGGTTATATATAATGTTCCAAGTTTTCATCCGTCACGATGTCTACAATTGAAAAGGATAAAGTTCAACTGGCTGCAAAGTCAATTTAGTCCCTACTTCCGATATTCTGTTTTTTATGGCACTTGAGCTTACTCAAGTGCCATATAGCGATTGTAATTTCTGTCCGTCAGTCGGTCTGTCGGTCTGTCGGTCCCGGTTTTGCTAGTTCGGGCACTTCCAGATAAGCTAGGACGATGAAACTTGGCAGGCATATCAGGGACCGGACCAGCTCAACTTAAAATTAATCATTTCTTCAATCCGACTTTCCCCGGATCCGGGAGTCCGGAAACTATAAAGCAAAAGTGGAGCGAAAAGTAGCAAAAAAAGGGCTGCCCGAGTGCGGGAGCGAACCAGGAACCTCTTATTTATAAGTCCAACGCTCTACCAACTGAGCCACGAGTCCATGTATGAGAGAGCGAATGCGGGGTACAAACAAAGTGGATAATCTAAACAAATTACATTGTTAGGATAATGGAACTTGTCAGGAATATTGGATGTATTAGGGAGCGTATGCGGGAGTATATATTGTTAAAAGATTGACGACCTGATTAACCTGGACATAGTCAAGAAACATAAATAATAGTTTGGGCACTTCCACGCAAGCTAGGACGATGAAACTTCGCAGGCATATCAGGGACCCGACCAGACTAAGTTGGAAATAGTCACTTGCCCGATCCGACCATCGTGGGGGAGGGGGCGGAATCCGGAAAATAGGGACATTCATCACTTTCGAACGGGTGATCGGATCTTAATGAAACTTGATATCTGGAAAGATCTCGTGTCTCAGATGTCTCATTTCGAGTCCGGACCGGATCCGATGAATCTTGGGGGTGGGTCTTGAGGGGAGTGGAGGGACGGGGAATCCGGAAAAATTTGGAAAAATTAAATATTTTCAGCTTACGAACGGGTCGTCGGATCTTAACGAAACTTGGTATATGGAAGGACCTCATGTCTCAGACGCCGGTGACATTGGGGGGAGTTGGAAGGGGAAACCGGAAATCTTGAAAAACGCTCAGAGTGGAGAGATCCGGATGAAACTTGGTAGAAAGAACAAGCACAAGTCCTAGATACCTGACTGACATAACCGGAACGGATCCGCTCACTTTGGGGGAGTTGGGGGGGGGGAGTCCTAATTTCTAGTGATCCCGCGAGTTCGATGCTTCCTGATGTGCTAGGACAATGAAAATTGGCAAGCATGCCAAGGACCCGACCAAATTAAATAGGAAATAGTCACTTCCCCGATCTGACCATCTGGGGGGGGGGGGTGGAGGGACGGGGAAGCCAAAATTGAGGTATTTTCAACTTGCGAACGGTTGGTCGGATCTTGATGAAAGTTGATATTTAGCATGACCTCGTGTCTCAGACGTCCCACTTTAAATCCGGACCGGATCCGATGTCACTGGGGGGGGGGAGCTGGTGGAGGGAACCAGAAATCTTGACAAACGCTTAGAGTGCAGCGATCGGGATGGAACTTATTCGGCCACGGTAGGTGGAGATAGAGTGAGTACCGGAAATCGTGTAGCACGTCTAGGGATCAAACAAATGGATTTATTGGGATGAAAGTTTGAACAGTCATGTGCATTTGCTGCAGACAATCGAGACGATGCCGGAACTGCTCAGAAATGAGTGAAACTAAATATCCTATTTCTATTTCCGAACCGCATTTTTGGATGGCGGGTGTATTTTGTGAGGTTCTCATCTACTTTCTTGTACAGCCTACTCGTACAAGTGCCATATGAGCTCGTAGCTCTTGTTTTTCAGCGCTGAGGGATAGCCAGTGTGGGTACGGGTTCTGTCATTAGTTAAGAAAACAAGACCAAAGGTTTCGATGGGATCCCAAAAATTCAATATCTGATCCAGACAACTGGGTCTTGTCTTAGCCAGATCCAGTCTTCGCCAGGCTCCTTGAACATTTTTACAATTAAAATTCAGAAACAGATTAAGGCCAAATAGCTAATCACCTGAGAAAACCAAGTTCAGATTTGGATTCAGCATGTGTGTTTACCCCTATAAGTCATATCTGTTTTGACGAAAACTTCCTGCCACTTCTGCCAATTTCCCGGTTCCGGCCGAACTCCAGAACTACTTGTCCGGCGAAAAAAGAAAGCTCAAAGACGAAATCAGGGTATCTTCTTTCCCCAGTAATGAACATCTAATCAACTTCAAATAGAAATTTAGCTTATAACAAATTTTCCGATTCCAGCCGGATTTCGGTCGAACTATATGTCCAGGTAAAATACGATTGTCACACAGGGACTCAGCATCTCTTCTTACCCCTAAATCGCTTATCTAATCAACTAGAAATAAAACTTTGACTTCCAACAGTTTTCCGGTTTTGGCCGGATTCCGGACGAACTACATGTCCGGGTAGAAACTTGTTTTCACATAAGTGTTCAGCATGTCTTCTTGCCCTAAATCGAACATCCAATCAACTCCAAATTAAACTTTTAATTTTGACAAACTTTCCGGTTTGGGCCGGATTCCGGTCGAAATACTTGTCCGTCGAGAAAATAGTTTTCACCATCGTCTTCAGCATGTCTCCCTACCTCTAAATCGAACATTTAATCAACTTCAAATAAAACTTTTACTTTCAACAAACTTTCCGGTTTGGGCCGGATTCCGGGCGAAATACTTGTCCATCGAGAAAATAGTTTTCACCATCGTCTTCAGCATGTCTTCCTACACCTAAATCGAACATCTAATCAATTTCAAATAAAACTTTTACTTTCAACAAACTTTCCGGTTTGGGCCGGATTCCGGGCGAAATACTTGTCCGTCGAGAAAATAATTTTCACCATCGTCTTCAGCATGTCTTCCTACCCCTAAATCGAACATCTAATCAACTTCAAATAAAACTTTTACTTTCAACAAACTTTCCGGTTTTGGCCGGATTCCGGGCGAACTACTTGTCCGATGACAAAATGGTTTTCACCATCGTGTTCAGCATGTCTTCTTACCCCATAATCGACTATCACATTAGCTGTTTCAAAATATTTTGTTTGTCCCTTAATTTGAATCCCCTCCCCCACCCCTAAATGTAGAGCTACAAAGCCCATCTACGAACTTGACTGGTCCGACGACCCAACGAACCTTCTCACCAAGTTTCATCAAAATATCTCATTCCCTTCGAGAGTTATCGTGCTTACAGACGGACGGACGGACGGACAGACGGACAACTTTTGTGATGTCATAGGTATCCCTCCACTTACGTTTTGGGATCCCAAAAAAATTTCTTAGGACATACCATTTTCAGAACCTCGATGGTTTGACAACTTCAGCGTATAACCGTTAGTGAAGAAACATAACCAAAGTGTTGCCTTAGTAACAGTTTAGTCGGCGAAGTCGAACAAAAGTTGCTGCAACACTTCAAGGTGCCCAGGCAACGTAGATCTAGTTTTACTACTGATGTTCATTACAGTTCAGAGAAACAGCTATGTTGCATCCATTTCATATCACTTTAGGCCTACACAAAAAGTAACGCATGGTGATATTTATTCAAACAGTGTTTACAACGGATACGTCAGCTACGATTCTTCGTCAGCGATATTTTGGCCCTTCTTGGCAAGGGTCCTCGTCAGGCTGTCAATCCTCTGGTTCAACTTCGGGGAAGGAAACAAACCTGTAATAAATAACTGAAGCTTCTACCGACTATAAATATCTTATTAAAGTAAATTATCTTCAAATACCACTATAATGAAAAAACTAGTCCTGAGATTTAATTTTGACACGGACCCTGTTTTTGCTGCACGATTGGGGCGATGACAGGAAAGGTTTTTTCTTCTCTCTTGGTGATACATGGCGATAATTCGCTGATTTGGGGATACAACTTCATTGGTATGAAGTCCTCCCAGCATCTCTTCTGCCTTGACCGGACATTTTTGAAAAATCCGCCACAGAAGAACGCCACAGTTTTTAAAGATACCGTGAGCCCAAAAGTGGTAAACTGAGGAAAGCTACCAGCAGTGCCTAAAAGGCGAGTACAAATCAGCTGAAAAACAAAAATTATGTCATGGGTGCTTTAAGAAAAGCTTTGCCAAGGAGCGAAATAGTGCCCAAAACAAACTTCAGCCGACTAATCAGTCGGAGAGTCGTAATTTGCAGTAGGACAGGGCTGAAGGAATTTTCCAGAGAATATGGTGCAGATTTGAAATTGTTATGTTGATTATTGACTTTACCTTCTTTTTAATTCATTTTTGGAAAACTTTTCTTTCGGATATTCTGGAAGGTTTATATTGTAGGGGCTCTTCGACCTCGGCTCTCATTCGCTAATTTGTTGGTGTTGTGTCTAGATGAACTTCTTGGCTTATTGAGTCTATTGGCTCATTGAAATATCAACTGAAAGATGATAATGCTAATCGGGGACAAGGGGACTCACCGTCGAATGCACGTTTCTCTCTTATGTTTATGTTGAGGTTTACGAACCCGTGACGATAAAGTCATCCGAATGATGAATCACGCCCAGCAGTTGTATAATCATTAATTATGGTTCCAAAAATATGCCAGAGCAAACACCGGGATGGTAGCGATCGGAAGAAAACAACTTCTGGTTAAACGCCTTATCCAGCTTCCTGCTATAGTGAAGGTTGCATCTAAACCCGGCGACGGCGTTGGTCGCACCCAAAACAGTGGGCAGTCTCAGTCAGCGTGGTTTTGTTGTTGCTAACGTTTCGGTTCGCAGACCGAAATGCTCCGTGGTTTAATTCAGTCTGAGCTTGCCTGTTAAGTTCATCTTGGCATGTGTCTCTGTGATGAGGGCAGTTCCGGCACTTGAGCAAGTTTCATGTGGAAGTGATTTCCAGCAAGGCGCTTTTTGTGAGGTTGTTCTGCCGTCTATAGTTCATGCTGTTTTGCCAAGTTGTTAGTTACGAGCTGAACTGTTGAACCGCTCGCTAGTGAGTCCGATCCTAGGTTAGATCTATTCTTTGTTTACCGGGCTCCTGTGTTCAAGTGCAATGTCGGACTCAGGATGTATGCGTAGAGGTGAAACAAGTGCTTCAGCAGATATGAACACGATTCAGCTAGCCGGCCTGAATGAATGATAAGTGTCATTGCCGGACAGAGGATCGTGATTACACTATGCTGAGGAGTCCATTGATTTGAAATCCCAGGATATCGGGCGGGAATACGTGTTTTAGTGCTACCGCGATTTTCTGCCATTGTGTATTTTTCGCCACTGCAGGTAACACACAGGTATAGAAGGATAAACACAAATCATAGATAAGTGGTTGGATCAGTAAAGAATTTTCAAGAGGGTTTTGTGCCACTCCTCGCTCCTAATTGGAAAGGATTAGCTAAAAAAAAAAAAAAAAGAAGCAAAATGTAGCAACTGCCGACTTGATAGGACCATTCTATTTTTCTTTTAACCGATGAAGATGGATGTTAATAATACTACGAGCTGCAGAAAAAAATACAGTTTAGATACAAAGGTACTAAGTCGAAGAATGGAGATAACAGTGATTACGTCTGTCCCAACGTTCTCTTTGGGGCAAGATCGGTTTTGCGAGCTACGTGGGAATTTGAGGTGACCAAACCTCACTAGGGCTATGGGCCTGAATGCGCAAAATAGAAATGTGTCGAGCAAAACCGGTGGTTCGGAAATGCGGCTGCGAAAAAGTGACAACAGAGAAAAACAACATTCGGTTTTACGTGTTGACTGGCTCTGCTAAACGGATTATTTAATGACTGATGAGATGGGTTAAACGTCCTAGGTCACATGAAGTCTTCAGTTAAACAACACAGTGTATGCTGCGTCATTAAGACACGGGTCGGAACCTTCAGTGGTGGTAAATACCCATTGGCGAAAAATACTGGTGGCGGTAAAACTCTGCTACGATCGGGCCTGTGATCTTAGTCTGCGGACAGTGACTGTTATGTGTTATTTCAGATATGTACTTGGTCAGGACTTAGGATATATATGCTTTTTGGAATCCCAAAGCGTAAGTGGAGGGATACCTATGACTTCGTAAGAGTTGTCCGTCTGTTAGCGCGATAAATCCTGAAGGGGTTTGGATAATTTGATCAAGCTTGGCATGTAACCCTCTGGGTCAAGTTCCAAGATGGGTGCTGTAGCCCTATATCTAGGGGTGGGGGAGGGGTTTGAAATTAGGGGGAAAACAAATATTTTTTAAAAGCTAATGAAATAGTGGATTTAGCATAAGGAGACGTGCTGAGTCCGAATATGAAAAATATTCTCTCGCCGGACAAGTAGTTCGTCCGTTTTTTTTTAGTAAAGGTTTTATTTGTATTTGATAACATGTTCGATTGCGGGTAAGAAGACATGCTGAATGCGCGTACGGGAATTATCTTTTCACCGGACGTACAGATCGCTCGGAATCCGGCTGATACCGGAAATTTGCAGAGGTAGACGAAGGAAGGAAGTTTTGATCAATTTCGTCAAAGTAGATACGATGTAGGCTAAAGGGTAAACACACATGCTGAATCCATATCTGAACTTGGTCTTCTCAGATGATTACCATTGGCCTTAATCTGTTTCTAAATTTTAATAGTAAAAATGTTTAAGAAGTCTGTCGAAGACCGAGTATCTACAAGATCCAGTGGTCTGGGTCAAATATTATGTTTTAGGGATCCTGTCGAAACCTTTGGCCTTGTTTGGACAGAGATGTGAGCAAACTAGACCCTATATCGAGGAATTAAAACTAGTGATCTTGCTAGGCTATGTATAACCTTAGTTATTAGTCTACTCTGCCAAAAGGGGGCGGGGGCGTCTGATTAATATAAACAAAGATTGCAGCAAGCAACCAGGCATGTAAAGAGATAAATGTAAAAATGCAGAGCATGCTAATAATAACTAGAAACAAGTAAAATAAAGTAGGCTAATGAGAGAAAGCTGACAAATTCTTGTTCTTGCGGTCAGTCTGCTCTCTGCTAGAAAAAAAAAATCTTCATGATTGCCATGAGTAAAAGTACAAATTTGAGCAATTGTATTCATGTTCCTTTCACTCTGTTAAATTCATGGGTCTGACATTGTGGTTAGCCCAGTTAAGTGAAATCAACTTAATAATAGACTTCCTACACTATTCAGATTTTTTCGTTCTGTATATTTGGTTTTTCAATCAGGTCTCTGGAACAGTTGACCACAAACTTCAGTGATCGGTTTTACTTTATTCTTCGTAATTTGTGTGCTCTGACTTGTTCATGGATCGAATACCTGTATGAAGCTGGATAGAATTTTACTATCGGTAGACGCTGTAGGAGCATTGAATGCGGGTAAAGCTAGAGACTTTGTGCCGATTACTGCTGTCTCAGTTTTGAGTTACGTTAGTTATTTTGCGGGTTCCAGACCAGCAACTCCATTTGCCATCGTGGCTTTGGGCGTCTCTAGTTGATTCCAAATTAGGATAGGCGGTTAGTTGGATTGATAATTCTACAGTTCTCTCCGTACAGTTTGCGTGATGAATCGAGCATTGACCTGTGCAACATGCAAGCTGGGGTTTTTAGGCTGAGGCTCAAGTGTGGTGATGGTTGCTGTTTCAGCCCAACTTCCATTTGGAGTAGAGTTGAATTCAAAATTACTTGCACATTCGGTCAAGTTTTCGCCGAAGGCGAAAATTCGGCCCCTTTCATAAATCTTTTGTCCCCACATTTCCTATTGTGTGATTTAACAAGTTTATTTGTTCCCATTCTTTATCGAATTTGGTAATTCATCCCACTTTCGTTCAGTCCACATTGATTTCACCGCATTCGGTCCGTCCCTTCGTAAAGTAGGTGATTTAACCGGACTATTCTCGAGTCCGTGTTTGTTCTATCGCATTCGGTCAGTCCATTTCATAATTTGGTGATTAATCAGATTAATTTGGTTTGGATTCGTTACCGAATTCGGTCGATTTCACCTGAGAACCGGAGTTTTGTTTAGTCCGTATCTATTGATTGGGGGTGGTAGGGAGGAATTGGTGGATGGGTGGTCGGGGTGGTAGGGAGGGAGTAGGGTTGTGGAGAGTTATATGTTTATTTTGGAGGTGAATTCGAATTTATCTTTAAAAAAGTACACTCAGCCTAAATATCGTTAGCAAAATTCGTCACAAATAAAATTTAAGGAAAAAAAAACGGCATGGCTAGGCTCTGATTAGTGATTTGTTGTAGAGCTCTTCAAAAGCGGAACGAATAGTTGGCCATTTTTCGTGTGTTGAGGCAAATGGAGGATTTAGGAACTTCGTGGAACTTTTCAGCCTCTGGTCTAAGACGGAGGGAGAGACTCCTTCGGGGAGACGCAATCAGAGGATAGAAAGGGTTCTTGAACCAAAACATGACAAGAGTATTTCTTCTTTCCTTCAAAAAGGTAGTATAGCCTGTTTATTAGACTAAGTTCAAGTAAGATGCTAAATGCAAGAAGAGGGTTGGGCTCCTGGATAGCGGATAGACATGTTAGGGTTGCATCACATTCCGTTTTCTTCTATGGGATTAGTTAGTTATTTCGAGTAGGAATTTGATTTGCTTTGTTTAGCTTCTTGTCGCTAATTTCTATTTTACCCAAATGGTTCGTTAAGGCTGTTCAATTATATGCTAGTAAGCGACAAGCGCAAGCATACATTCCTTTTGGTATGAGTAATGAAGTTAGGAGTTTTACTCTTATACGCCTTATTGAGGAAGACTTTTGTTTATTATAACGTATATTGTACGCCTTGTACCATACGTCTTATGATACACATATTTGAATGGCCTTTAAGCGAAATCAAACAGGCTTATCTCAGTTATAAGTTTGTACACCATGCTGTAAAGACATTTTAACGTCCTCTTGCGTCTGTTTATCTTTGAACACTTGTTTCGTCCTCTGGTCTCGACCACGCGTTAGAGCTGTCATGTTTTGCATTGAACTTACACTCACACATATTAATACATCTTTGTGATTTCAGTGACACATCTCTTCGTTTACTTGTCGTATCAGGCGTTAAATGGAAGAAGATATTCGGTTATTCATCTCTGATTTAGATAAAAGACTTACGAGGCTTTTCTGTTTTGTCAGGAACAGTTAACTGCTGACGTTCAGTGATATGATGAATTTGTGCCATACGAACTCAAGTTAGTGCCTTTGCGTTCGGTCGGACTTTTTTGTTATTCTAGTCAGTTTTGCAAAAGTGATATAAAATGGTCTCAGCGCGTGTGATAACGGCAATGGGAGTACTCACCATGTAAGTGTAATTTCCGCTGGCGATCCGAATCTGCTTCGAACTCGCTTCAAGGCTTTGTTGACGTCCTGTTGCTGGATCCCCATGTTGCCTGTCGACGTGTTGTTAATGATCAAGGGATTGACTGCTGTCGGGAGGCCGAGACAACCCACTGATATAGTTTTAACTTCAAACAAATATTCCTTGACAAAATAGTCCTGATAAAACAGCGTCGGTTCCAGCTGTCTTGCTTAGTTATCTCTCTGCTCGTTTTTGATCGTCAAGCACTAAGATTCTTCTGGCATTTTGTTTGGTATACTCTACGGTCCAAGACACGCCAGTGAAACTGAGGAAGAAAAATAAACGTCACCCGAACGATGATTCAAATCCTATATCAGCCAATCAGCACCGTTTGTTAGGTACAACTGTGGTGACGTTTCCTGCTCATCGCTGAAGCATACGGCGATTCCTCTCAGTACGAATAGAAAATACCCATCAAGAGTATTTTCAGCTGCCAGGACGGATGTGAAGACGCATTTCTTATATCGGAATGCAGTGATCTAAGGAAAATAAATCTCCGTTTCCTTCACTTAACCATGTATCCTTTTTATCTCCAAAAGCAGTATCCAGTCGGGAAAATGCCATGCTACAAACGAAATATACCAGTAAAAAAGCGTACTCGCTCCCTTTACAATCGTACAGTTGTTTGTGGACTGAGTGTGGTCTATTTAGACTGGAAGTCGGTAGCTTACGGTCCATGAGCTGTTCCAATTAATAGAGGCGAAAGCCTTTTTACTCCAGTTATATTATCATTATTATTAATCTTTGTGATAGGAGGCTCAGATGGTAGCAGTGAATGCGCGGAGGTTTTTGTTAACCATTCGGGTAGGATGTTTCGTTACTAACTAGCCCTTTATTTGCAGAAGTGGAGAGCGACCGCGGAGATATCATTCCCCGTCGACGGCAGAATCCCAGTCTTCAGCGTCGTCTCGGCATGATCGACGTCGTCGCGACCGTCGGGAAAAAGACCGGCGCCGGAAATGTGACGACAGCGACAGGTCTCGCGAATCAAGCAAGGTATGTGTGTTGTACAGCACTGTCTGTGGTGTCTCTGACTAGATTACCGTAGGGTCGTGTTGGTGTATAGTTCGAGGATAGGGCGGGTATGAGAATAAGTAAAGAGGATTTTATTGAGCTTGGACAAGTTCGATACTTTTCGCCCTGGCTGCCAAATTTAAAAGTTTAGACTTGTGATGATTGAACTAGCCTTGAAATGAGCGCTTCTAACTACACAGTCATCCTTTCTCTGCGTACAGTGAGGGATGAAGTAAGATCAAATACCAGCTTTTAAGCCATAAGTTACTCTGCCTTGTAAAATCTTAAGTTAGAAAATGTTTTTCGACCTCCAGCTTAGGTTTCAGAATATTGCTTAACACTAGATAGTCCTTCAGCCCAAGCTGACTGCGAATCATATTTGATGGTGCAAAACGGATAAGTCAGCTACATCTATTAGAGCTATATTGACAAGTTCATTCTCCAGCTTGAGCGGCGTGAGCCTGAAGAGGACCCTTGCCAAGAAGGTCCTAAAAAATGTAGCTGACTTATCCGTTTTGCACCGTCAAATATGCTTAACACTGCCGATATGAGTGGTCAATTCCTTAGAAAGATGTTGCTTAATGAAGCTGGTTCCTAAAGTTTAGCGCATAAAGGCTGGATCCAACTTTCCGGCTAGAAACAGCATATGGTCGGTAAAGAAATTTCCTGGATTTGATTTTCCCAATACAGTCGAATGGAAAACAGCACAGAACATGTATTTTCGATCTGTCCTTGCATTTCTGTTTGGAAAAACACCATTATTTCGGATGGCTAGTCTAGCTCTAGCTCTCTAACCATTTTTTTTCTTTTTTTCAAGTAAAGGTATTAGAACCCACTTTGATCCGAAATCATGTGTATTGAATTTCCGGGCATAAAGAAAAATCAGGCGGTGAGAAGCTTTGACTTTGTTGAAAAGGGTCGGCCATTTGTAGATAGTATGGGATTGTTGCTAGAGTTTCATTTAGACATTACACTATGGATCTTCGTGAGATGTAAGCTGTCAGAGCTAGGCCTACGCTAGACTTGGCCATATACTGAATTATTGCATTTCTTGTGAACGGGCACTGTAGGTTCAAACGGAAAATGTCGAGTCTCACCTGTTTCTGTAATAGCCTCTCGGGGTTTAAAGATAAGTACCACAAAACCACTCTAGTCACAACATTCCCACACTCAACCTGGGATACAATACCCCAGTAATTTCAACATCCACACCGGGAGTGGTTTGCCGATTTGATTTACTTAGTGCTGGCAGGTTGCGTTGCTGGTCCTTTTAGTTTGTTCCAGATAGCCGCTCGTACCATAATTCTCTGAAGTAAACTAGGCAAGGGCCAGTGTGTGCCAGAATATGTGACAGTTTGTTACCCAAATATGCGGTCAGTTGGAGAGGCGGCATCTTCGCCTGGAGTATCCAGGTATCTAAATTCGTCGAGGCACACTGCACAGTGTCAATTGCTATCGTCCTGGATGTGAGCCCGGGATTTCGGATAAACGTTTTTCTCGTCTCTTTCCGATCATATGCGGCTGGTAGTGGCTCTTGGAAGGCTTGTTTTGTTTGGGAAGTGTATATCGAGTGAGCACGTGAGGTAAAATTTGTCCTGTGGACGTGAGTGTGTGTAGTTTCCTGGTGGACGTTCAGTATATACCTCAGAGGTGAATCAGTTAAAAAGGCGCCAATCATATAAGGATAGTGTTAGCTGTAGTAGACGGATGGTGAAGTGACAGTTCTGCCCTGCTGACTTTGAAACTTATTGGATTCTTTTTTTCTGCATCTTTGGTGGCGAAGGGTTATAGACCTCCGAGGTGGAAAAGCATAGGGTAGACTACCCTATCGAAAATTTGGTGTATGCATGGCAAATGAAGGATAGTGAACTATCGTCCTCCTCCCAAGCTTTGATTTTAGTCCGGTAGTTTGTCAGAGCTTTTGTCACGGATCGTGCGGAGGAAACAGAATGTAATTGTCTCTTCCGAACTAAAGTTTCTATTAGTCCGTGCAGAAATACCGGTGCTTCTCCAATTTGTTGGTTTTCTTAAGTGAAAGTATACTACAATGGACGAAACGAGCAAATACACTGCCCCCCGTTCCCAGTATGTATACCGTACAAGAACTCGGTCGAGGAATTTCCTGGACTCGATAGCGACCGAAATATCAACGAAAATCGAAAATCTCCTACGTCCCAGCGAGAAGAGATCGGTTGCGCGTGACGTAAGGAAAGAAAATCCAGAGCCAAGCTTCGTTTCCTATACTAACTCCTTGGTGGCGGGGAGAGAGAAGAAAACTCCGCTAGGCGACTCCTCCACTGAGCTGCCCGGAAGAGGCTATGCCTTAGCTAAGAGTTACACCTCAGCTGGGCTCAGCAGCTACTCAAGCTATTTGAGCTCAGGGTCCTACTCGTCAGCTAGCTCGGCCAGTACCTACGGCTCTGGTGTCAGTCGCACGACCTCGCTTAGAGAGAAGCGGAATGAAGTCAGCACAAGCTATGGCCTCTCCAAGTCATACAGCTCAAATGTCTTGGGCAGCGAATCTTCAAGCATTCGTTATCGACCTCGTCATGATGTTTCGTCATTGAATTCATCCGTGACGGATCATGGCACAAAGAGATACTCCTTTCTGACAGATTCTTTGGGTCCCATTGAAGAGAATGAAACAAAAAATGGCGGCTATCCGCGGAAGTATAACTATAGCCGTGACTTTGCTGATGCAGAGAAAACGCCGGTGGTCAACCGTCAAGCATTGATCCCTGGTACCCGTGTCGACGATGACGAAGCTACGTCTTCGTCTTTTTTGTCGCGAAGATTTAGCAGGAAGTATTCTGGGGCCTCGACGACGAAACAAGTTGTAGGGGAGCAGAAGAAATCTCCCGTGAAAAGCACAGTCGAGAAGAAACAGCCCTATTCGTTTGTCAGCTCTAGAAATTTTTCTTTGTCGAAAGATGAGAGTGTCAGCGCGCTCTCTTCAGCGTCAAAGTACACCAGTAGGCTGACCCGGCAATATAACAAGACAGAGACGGTGCCCGAACCTTCCGTGACAACCACATTGGAATCCTCGTCTGTCACAACTCCAAGGGAGGACACAGTTGGTTCACGGTTCCACGTCCAGCCCGCAGTCGATTTCCTGAACAACAGCTATGCTCAGCGTAGGCGACATAGGCTTAGAGATACTTTGAAGGTGGATTATCTAACAAGAATTTATTTCGTGATTGTCCAGCATGCTTTTTACCAGGTCAAACCCTTTTTTTCTGTTGTTCATGGTGCATAATGTGCTAACAGACAGTGCGGAACTTTGGCATGCCTGTTTTTCGTCTTGTTAGTAAACAAAGATCGTCCCGCCTAGCAGTTACAACGAAATACTGGGCTTGTTTCTGTTATGAATTCTATGTATCAACATCCAACGCTAAACAAAAATAACTGGGATCCAGATCATATTTTCTTACACTTTGACTTTACCGGTTTTGCTGCCTCATTCGGCTATCTATGCTATACCTAGTACTTAAACTAAATACACTAATGTCATAAGCACTACGGAAGTGCACAGCCTTTCGTTCAAAGTATTAATTGTTTCTGTTTCTGCTGGCTTGCGTTGGATACAGGTGTATGCAAATCATGGAAATGAAATTTTTTCAGGCATGTAATTACATCTAGTATTGTATCGGAAAGACAATTCTTTTGCGACTAAGCTAACTGCTGACTTTGGTCTAAAAATAACAGGCTCGTTCTCCTTGGCGGTGGCTCGCGCACTCCCTTCTATCTTTAGGACAGGCTCGTGCCTCTTCCAACTCGAATTTGTAGCTTCTCCAATGCGCTTTTCCAGTGGAGAGAAAAGTGAAACAAGTGGCATTGAATAATGTAGGTTCAGTGTTCCATAGTGCAATAATATCGTGGCGTTTCTCACAAATTGTGTCAACGTTTTCGTGCAGTTATTTAGTCCCGATCTTTGTTCAAGTCGGTCTCAAAATATTTGTTCTGCAGCTCGGTTTTGTTTTGCTGTGACTAATGAAAGAGAGATGAAGTGCTATTTGTCCTTTTTTTGTGTCAATGATCTTTGGGAATTTATTTTATCTTGCTTCGTAAATTAGATTTCCGTCTGATCGGAGTTTAAAAACCAAGGAAATAAATAGTTACTCACTATACAGTTCCAGAAAGTGAACTAATTAACCGTTGTGATAGCCACATACAGTTACGGTTTTATCAAAATAAGAAATTGATAGTTTTCGTTTGGGACGCCCAAACTTTGTAGTCCTTTTTTGTCGGCTGTAGATACTACTTTTCCTTTGTAGATGGTTGCAAACTGGTAATATTTTAACAACAATATATAGTGTTTTATTGGAGTCTAAAGATTCGGCAACATAAGTGGATGATAAGTGAGCTTGACCAACTAGTTAAAACGTAGATACAAAATAACTGAGAAACGCCTCGGAATTCAGCCCAGACATGCAGAACCAGCCGTGCAAGGCGTCATTGGCCTCCTCGTTAAGTTGATATTCATGGAGTGACACTATGAATGTGAGAACATGCCATGGATGAGAAAGCCGAACACGCAGCCGGTGTCGAGATCGAAAAGTTCGGCGCACGTATTCGTCGAATCAGTGACCGGACAGTGTGCCAACCTCGTTAGGAAATTCACTAATCGCGTTCGCTGCTTTTCATTGTCACTGGCTTTTCAGCCACAAGAGGGGGATCCCCCGTTGTCGATTCGTGGAGCAAGTAAAAGCGGCCCGCTGAATAGAAAAGTGTCTGCGGGACAAGGAAGTGCCAGGAAAGAAGTAATGAGTGCTTTAAGTTTTCCTGACGAGTCTTCGACTAGTGACGATTCAGACAGTTTTTCTGATCATTCTGCCACACCTACAGGTTCTCCCCCTGCATATGATCCGATGGTCGATCACTACTCAGTAGACTACTGTGCCCACCTTTCGTCGTCTCCAGCTCAAGTTTGCCTGGAAACGGGAGACATGCCAGAGGAAGATGCGCCTTATGATGGAACGATTACAGGAAACGTGACGTCTGAACTCTTGTCCAGCACAGTTGAAAGTTCAGAGAAAACAACGGAGGACACCACCGTCCGCTCCGCCTACGATACTATGTCCATCGATGCTCCATTTAACATGTGGAATTTAGGAGGGAACTGGTCACTCGTTCCGCAGGATTATCTATTTGAGGAAGATCAAGCAGTTAAACTAGAAAAGGACGATGTGCTCAGTCAAATACCCTCAACTGGCTATGAGTATTTCACGGGGTATGTCCCACCTCCGGAGCATTCGGGTGATGAGACCCAAATGTCCGCAACGAACTTTGACACTTTGACTGCCATAGTATGCCGCAGTGACGAGAATAGTAACTCGGAGCTGTTTGATTGGGTTGACAACCCGTTGTTGAATAAGCCAACGGTTGATATCACGGAACCCGAACTTGGCGCAGTTCAGATACCTGATGCACAACATGACGTGCATGATCGACTACAGGCGGCATCGCCGAACGACAAAAAGCTTATCAAAAGTCTTCGTGTCCGAAAGAAGACAAGTTGTGATGTGAAGAGAGATGCTAAGACTGTGATGAATCACACCCAGCCTCAAAGTAGTGGCAGTGCCGAGGCGAGCTCAATGCCTGAGGAATTGGTGCTCGATGACAGCTCTCCGTCAGTGCTACAATCTTCTTGGTATGAAGAATATCCGTACCAATCCGTCTGCACTCATTCAAAGACTCAACCTCAAACTGTACAGGACTTGAACGAAAAAGCCTATCCCTTCATTAGTGCGACGGCTAATAACTCAAAAGTCCAAGACTTTGATACATACGCCGCTCCTCAGGACTATGTCAGTGCATATATGCAGTACCCAGTGTCTGCTGTCAGCTGTGATTACTTAGGATCGTACCCGGTGAACGATTACAGTGCATACACCGAACCTGCCCAGTATATTCCGTCCATCCCCGTGCCTGCCCCTGCCAAGCCAGTATCAGTAAAAAAGAAACACAAGCCACAGCAGCGAACAAGTCTTTCCATCTCAGCAACGGTAGTTTTGCATTGTCGGAACGTCCTAACATGAAAGGCATGCATAGTGTTTTTCTCTTAACTAAAATATTGCCTTGACTATTAACAGCATTTGACCAGTACTCTTAAGACCCACGTTGGTCATTAGCCCAAGGTAGCACCAGCTTACATTCGGCCTTTCGCCTGTAACGGCTACCGATCCTGAACGTTTTCGCTTAGAAAACGCCGCCTTTAGGGCAACCGGGTTCCGGGAGGACGAACGGCCGGAAAATAGCAATGCAATCCGGGTTTTAGTCTACGTAGTTTCACCTCTTTGTCAGAATACAGGAACTGCGAAGGATCATTTCTTCGTTTTCCGACGTAGCCACTTCACGGAGCTTAAGACTGTTTGGAAGTCACCTCGTCGCAGGAATTAACTGCTTGTCAACAGCATAACCGAAATCTTCCTCACTTGACAGTACTAACTGCTCTCTGCATGTTACCCTTACCATGTTTTGAATGACTTGGGTTTACTAGGCTTCAGTATCTCCCCTTTCCCGGAACTCGCTGATCGATCATTTTGTGCTTAGTTATGCCGCGAAAAAGAATGTGAAGAATTCTTCGGTCCTCTGTTGGGTTTTCGTCCGCGTGAGACATTTGGCCACCCTTTGTCTTCGGTTTCATCTTGTGCGCAAGCGCCTATTTATATTCGCACCTCGAAACCGTCTAATCTACGTAACTTCATCGACTCTTTATGTCTCGCGCGCGCGTCTGCAACGACAGTTGAGTGACAGCTCGTGTGCTCATCGCGGAAAGGAGGCCGACGTTTGACAACTTATTCCTCCGTTTGACGGTCGGAAGGCGATAGGCCATGCGATGTTTAAAGTCTCGGTAGCATGAGTAGGCCTTTTTCTATATTGTCTAAGTTATAAACATTAGAACACATCTTTGGCACACGTTGGCGGCGTCCGTTATTTGTCCCTTCGGAGAATTATAGCGTCTGGTCGTAAAACAAGCGTCATTAGGCTGTGTCGTAAACGCAGAAATGATGCGTTTCACGTGCACGCAGTCTGTGGAAACCAGGGGTTAGTCGGTTGACCCGGAGTCTGAACTGGCGAAATCGCGTTTGAATTTTTGCGCTTCTGGACCGTAATCTTTCGCGTTAGATCCTCCATAATTTGCCATCAGAGCGAGACTCGACATATTCAGTATTACTTTAGATATTACATGGGGGAGATTGTAGGTCTTAGGTCTACCATGGGCGTGTCGTTTGGGAGATCAGGGTAGGCTAGAAAATTCTCAAAACTAGTCCTAGCAGTGCTACCATTTGCGTCTTTTTTTCTATTGTTTACGGTTACCTTCCGTGTGGCATCTTGGTGCTACGATGCTGCCTTCGAATACCGAATTGTGCCTGTTCCGAATCCGATTCACTTTCGCACCCTGCTCCCGACTCCATCTGTTGACTCGATTTTGCGACTCCCGAATCCGTTGATGATTGGCTGCTCCCCTGGTTTGATGGAATCTAACTGGTCGACGACGACATCGTTGCAAATGTGCAGAACTCACGGGCACCATCGATAGAGGACGATGAAGACGGCCACTTGATTTATCACTCTGGATACATCATCCGTGATAGATGTTCGTGTCCACTTTATTTACAGTGACCTTTTTACATTTTTCTATTATTAGTTATAATACGAGTCCCCATCAAAGGGTATTCGACTGAGCATGGCGGTAGCAGCGGTTATTCGCCACCGAGGTCTTCCGCCAACTTTCTTTAATTTGGGGCTCGGGGCTTAACTCGGGCCCTCGGTAGTCGAAAAAATTTATACCGTGATCCATTGCAGGATTAGGTGTCTTCTTTGTGTGTGGGATTTCCTGTGGACTAGGTAATACCACAAAATGGGTGGAGAAGGGGTGCTAAAAGGCTACTATACACTGTAAAAAAAAATCTTGCAGATTAGCTAATGGGATTAATCTTGTCTCTACTGAGATAATCTTTTCTCTAATTCGGATAAATCATGCCTCAGTGGGCTAGAGATAAGATTGATCCCAGTAGCAAATACTGCAGTTAACTTGAATCCTTGCTCGGAGAAACATTTTACAGTGTGCGACTTCGCTACGGAAGGGGTTTTTGGCTAGGGAGGGGAGCGGAAAACCACGGTGGCCGACAACCTCGTTGGTGTGAAACCACTGTAATCTGTGTGGCAAAGTCTGCAGGCAAGCTCGGCGTGAAGCGTGTGAACGCGCCCGGTGCTGAATTACTGAGATACCAAAGACTAAACAGGGCGTCTTTCGATGTGGCTTTTTTTGTGTTTCAGAGGTCGGATCCCTACTGAAGTCATTCTGACGGAAAATATGCCCCTTTACTAGCCCTTACGCATTAAAATACAGGCTCTTTCCATGGAGCAAAGACACGAAAGTAATATCCAAGTTCGGCTTTACGAATAGTGAGACCGGGTTGTAAATAATGATCGTGATAAAAAACACAGTGCAAAAACATGCCATGGGCCTCTACGAAGTAATGCCAGTTC
This sequence comes from Branchinecta lynchi, assembly GCA_023053575.1. Taxonomy (NCBI): domain Eukaryota; kingdom Metazoa; phylum Arthropoda; class Branchiopoda; order Anostraca; family Branchinectidae; genus Branchinecta; species Branchinecta lynchi. The sequence goes on along the minus strand of JAKZAP010000004.1, from coordinate 21,034,093 downwards.
TGCCGTTTAATTCTTGACGGTTCACTTACTATTTTTCTTATTTTCTAGATAAAGTTCAGTCCACTCTTGGTGAAGGTACCTTTGGCAAAGTGGTAAAGGTCAAAGACTGTAAAAGGTATGCGATTGTCTGGATTTTCTGTCTTTAGTGTCGTCAGGCGCGCTAACCGAGTTTTGTTTTGGCGAATCAGTAGTTTGAAACCTTGGCTTGGATAGGATTTTGCATTCACCTAATCAAGTCTACGACATGGTGCATTCGAATTCATGTATTGTATGTGGGAATGTGTTTTGTTCAAGCGAGGACTCGCAACAAATTTTCATAACTGAAGTGATTAGAAGGGCCCTCCGCTCTCTATGAGCGTGTTCCACCCTTCTACAAATACTAACTATGAGTTACTATTTCCGTTCCAACCTCACCAAAAGTTACTACGCTGACCGTTCCATTTAGTAACATAATAGTAACTATTTTCTTACCACGCTGGGGAGCATAGTAAGCGTAGTAACTACGGATCTCTGTAACGGGATTGGTCGGATTCGCCCGTGTCATGATATTCTGCTGGAAAATAGAAAAATCGTTCCAGCCTTCACGGCAAAAAGCCAGAATTCGTGACGTCAATGCGTAGTAACTACGGTAAGTAGGATGGAACACGCTCTAGGGTATTCTTCCCATGCTCCTACGGGGGAATCTCCGGCGTAACTACGCTTATGTTTCATCAACAGCCTCCTTCAATGTCTTGCGTCAGCGCTGAGTCGTCCGTTGGCCGATCCCGCTTTCTAGCACCGATTCATAAATGACATCTCTCCCTCTCGTATAGAAAGATTGCACCCTACCCGATGAAAACGGGTGTTGCTACGCCATCATCATGGGAACATGCCACAAAAATTTAATACTGTGAGGTATAGGTAAATTAAATTATCGGCATTTGATCATCATTCTGAGCCTGGGACTGGCTGGAATTGGGCTATTCCTTAATCGTATAATTCTATTTTTGCAAAAGAGTTTCCAAGGAAGTAAGAGCTTGAAGGCTTCAAACTTTGAACACAAAAACGGAGTCTCTAATTCTATTGGTCGGGTATGACGTGTCAAAAAACCAACTAACAGGAAGCAGTATTTCTTTTTGTAGAGAAATTTTAAGCCTTCAAACTCTCATTTCTGACCAAACTTTTCTAGAAAGCTGTGATTATACAATTAAGAAAAAAACTAGGAATCGCTTCCAGCTATTTACAGGCTTGTAATAGTAACAAAACATGGATAAATTGGTCTCAAAGTCGAAAGCTCTAAACTCCACAATGTTAAATTACTATTTTTCTACTCCTATCCGTTTTCGTTGGGTAGGCTGCAATCTCTCTATAGGGCTCAGTTCAATTCAGTTCAGTTTTATTGCAACACCAGTTACGGACTGGCCGAAATGCAGGTGGTAAAAGCAAGTATAAATTAAGACTAACCAAAATGATCAACAATGAATAGAACGTGGTCAATTATGTATAAAAATGCTGAAAACAAACTATATAAAAATACTACGATTGGGGTAAGATACAACGGTGGGTAAGACAATAACCTACTAATTCCTGTTACGTAGGGAAACAAAGGAGGGGACAAAACTATTTAAGATCTGCCTTGGACGTCTCCAAACGCGTAGTTTTGTAGATGCATACCCGCAGCAGAAGTATGCTACGATAGAAGTTATGTAACTTTGAACAGTTTCATCCATCAGGATCGACCGTTGATAAGCCAAAATATTTCCGAAAATAGAACATTTAAGTGCATGTATTTGAGTTTTTGGGATCCCAAAACGTAAGTGGAGGGATACCTATGACATCGCAAAAGTTGTCCGTCTGTCCGTCCGTCCGTCTGTAAGCACGATAACTCTCGAAGGGAGTGAGATATTTTGATGAAACTTGGTGTGAGGATTCGTTGGGTCGTCGGACCAGTCAAGTTCGTAGATGGGCTATGTAGCCCTACATTTAGGGGTGGGGGAGGGGGTTTAAATTAAGGGGCAAACAAAATATTTTGAAACAGCTAATGTGATAGTCGATTACGGGGTAAGAAGACATGCTGAGCACGATGGTGAAAACTATTTTGTCATCGGACGAGTAGTTCGCCCGGAATCCGGCCAAAACCGGAAAGTTTGTTAAAAGTAAAAGTTTTATTTGAAGTTGATTAGATGTTCGATTTAGGGGTAGGAAGACATGCTGAAGACGATGGAGAAAACCATTTTCTCGAAGGATAAGTAGTACGCCCGGAATCCGGCCGAAACCGGAAAGTTTGTTAAAATTAGAAGTTTTATTTCGAGTTGATAGTTTGATAGTCGATTTTGGGGTAAGAAGACATGCTGAGCACGATGGGGAAACTCATTTTGTCATCGGACGAGTAGTTCGCCCGGAATCCGGCCAAAACCGGAAAGTTTGTTAAAAGTGAAAGTTTTATTTGAAGTTGATTAGATGTTCGATTTAGGGGTAGGAAGACATGCTGAAGACGATGGTGAAAATCATTTTCTTGACGGACAAGTAGTTCGCCCGGAATCCGGCCAAAACCGGAAAATTTGTTAAAAGCAAAAGTTCGAGTAGATGACAGATTAAGGGGTAAGAAGGGAGGCTGAGTCGGTTTATGACGATGTTTTTTTACCCGGACATATAATTTTTCCGGAATCCGGTTGTAACCGGATTTTTTTTTAAGTCAAACTTTTATTCAAAGTTGATTAGATGTTCTTTATAGGGATAAGGAGATACGCTGGTTTTGTTTCTGTGTTTTTTTTGTTTGCTGGGCTAGTAGTTCGCTCGGAAATCGGCAGGAAGTCCCGGTCAGTATCGTCAAAATAGATATGGTTTATAGAGGTATATCTGAACTTGGTTTTCTCTGATAATTAGCCTGTCCAAGACTGGATCTGGCGAAGACAAGACTCGATTGTCTGAATCAAATATTAGATTTTTGGGATCCCATCGACACCTTTGGTCTTGTTACCCTACCGATCTGCGCAAAACTGCAAAGTTAAGTAGCTTCCAAACACGCATCTACTCTCTACTGTGTGTAATAGCCCTATATAGTGGTCAGAGACAACACGCAGAGTATGGCCGACATTTTGACCTTAGATTTGAAGAGCTGACGTTTTTGGGATCCCAAAACGTAAGTGGAGGGATACCTATGACATCGCAAAAGTTGTCCGTCTGTCCGTCCGTCCGTCTGTAAGCACGATAACTCTCGAAGGGAATGAGATATTTTGATGAAACTTGGTGTGAGGGTTCGTTGGGTCGTCGGACCAGTCAAGTTCGTAGATGGGCTTTGTAGCTCTACATTTGGGGGTGGGGGAGGGGATTCAAATTAAGGGACAAACAAAATATTTTGAAACAGCTAATGTGATAGTCGATTATGGGGTAAGAAGACATGCTGAACACGATGGTGAAAACCATTTTGTCGTCGGACATGTAGTTCGCCCGGAATCCGGCCAAAACCGGAAAGTTTGTCGAAAGTACAAGTTTTATTTGAAGTTGATTAGATGTTCGATTTAGGGGTAGGAAGACATGCTGAAGACGATGGTGTAAATTATTTTCTCGACGGACAAGTATTTCGCCCGGAATCCGGCCCAAACCGGAAAGTTTGTTGAAAGTAATAGTTTTATTTGAAGTTGATTAGATGTTCGATTTAGGGGTAGGAAGACATGCTGAAGACGATGGTGTAAATTATTTTCTCGACGGACAAGTATTTCGCCCGGAATCCGGCCCAAACCGGAAAGTTTGTTGAAAGTAAAAGTTTTATTTGAAATTGATTAGATGTTCGATTTAGGGGTAGGAAGACATGCTGAAGACGATGGTTAAAACTATTTTCTCGATGGACAACTATTTCGCCCGGAATCCGGCCCAAACCGGAAAGTTTGTTGAAAGTAAAAGTTTTATTTGAAGTTGATTAAATGTTCGATTTAGAGGTAGGGAGACATGCTGAAGACGATGGTGAAAACTATTTTCTCGACGGACAAGTATTTCGACCGGAATCCGGCCCAAACCGGAAAGTTTGTCAAAATTAAAAGTTTTATTTGGAGTTAATTAGATGTTTGATTTAGGGCAAGAAGACATGCTGAACACTTATGTGAAAACAAGTTTCTACCCAGACATGTAGTTCGTCCGGAATCCGGCCAAAACCGGAAAACTGTTGGAAGTCAAAGTTTTATTTCTAGTTGATTAGATAAGCGATTTAGGGGTAAGAAGAGATGCTGAGTCCCTGTGTGACAATCGTATTTTACCCGGACATATAGTTCGACCGGAATCCGGCTGGAATCGGAAAATTTGTTAAAAGCTAAATTTCTATTTGAAGTTGATTAGATGTTCATTACTGGGGAAAGAAGATACCCTGATTTCGTCTTTGAGCTTTCTTTTTTCGCCGGACAAGTAGTTCTGGAGTTCGGCCGGAACCGGGAAATTGGCAGAAGTGGCAGGAAGTTTTCGTCAAAACAGATATGACTTATAGGGGTAAACACACATGCTGAATCCAAATCTGAACTTGGTTTTCTCAGGTGATTAGCTATTTGGCCTTAATCTGTTTCTGAATTTTAATTGTAAAAATGTTCAAGGAGTCTGGCGAAGACTGGATCTGGCTAAGACAAGACCCGGTTGTTTGGATCAGATATTGAATTTTTGGGATCCCATCGAAACCTTTGGTCTTGTTCTACCTGGTCGTACCGTTACGTTTAGAAAAAATGTAAATCTTAGCCATATGTTGGCTAAGATTGGTGCCACGATAAGTCGGCCCGTCTTGGCAAGGGTCCTTGTCAGACTTTGTCTAAAAGAAGCGAACCAGCGAAATCTTATCGACCTGCAATGTTTGTAACTTTTGCTTGTATGGGTGGGTGATACCTTTTAGAGATTCGAACAGAAAGCTGGCAGTAAACCGATACTGATTATGCCAGGCCTGCATTCAGTTACATCTGTACGTAATTTGGTTCGTTAATTTAGTTATTAACCCACTCTTTACTTTTCATCCTGGTCAGACTTGGAACAAAGAAATTCAGAATGTATTACCACCATCATCACTCATATGTAAACAAACCCAGCAAACGTCATTGAACGTGTCCGAAAGCTTTTTGGTGCTGTAAATGCTGCATTAATGCTGCATTTTCTTTCTTTTTTTTTGTCCGAAAGCTGTTACTTGTTTTCTTCTCTGACTCTTCTAGAAAAATTTAAGTCAGGAAGAAGAAGAAGAAAACAGAATTAGCTGTATAAAACTGACAAAATGGATGAGCTACTGATATCAAACCTTCTTATCTTTCCTTTCTTCGTTGGCCATGATCGCCAGTTCTCTTAGAATTTAGAATGTTTGCCGAATTGTCCGTTTGTGTTTTTGAATTTGTTATTATTGCCGCCGAAAACACTGGAGAATCGCCGTACTCCCCAGTTTCTTCTTGAAAATTCAGCATAAAATTTAGCATTCTTGCTGAACTTTTCGATGAATTTTATGCTGAATTAATGTTGCATTAATTGAGCAAAAAAGTCCGAAAGCGAAATGCTGCATAGAATGCTGAATTGATTCAGCCTTTTCGTTCGTTTCGGAGCTTTCGGACACTTCATTGACTCTGGTCTGTGATTGGTCCAAAGATACGTTTCAGAATGGTGGAGATGGATTTTTTCATCTCGATGTCTTACGTTTTCAGCGTCTTTTCTTCCCAATTTCGCCCTCAAATCGGTCTGATTACCGGCGTTATTTCCAGGTGTGAGTGTGACTATAGTCGGTCCCGGGCAGCAGTCGGAATAAGTAAGTAATGAGCATTCTGTTTTTAGAGGCGGAGTTCTCGCCTTGAAAATCATCAAGAATGTTGAAAAATACCGAGAAGCCGCCCGGCTTGAAATCAACGTTCTTGAGAAGCTGGACGCCAAAGACCCAGAAGGAAAACAGTAAGTTTAGACGAGATAAAACATTCTTTGTAGTTCCGGAATATTCTAGTGAAAGCCTGAATCCAGGGTTGGTCACCAAGAACCAGGGTGCACGAGTTACTTCAGGATTACTTTTGGTTACATTGGGTTAATTTGGGTTACTTTGAGATACTTTTGGGTTACTTTCCAGGATGTACGAAGTTACTTTTGGTGACCAACCCTGAGCCTGAATAGTGTAGTGAGAGGGACATAATAGTCGCGTGTGTTTTTTTTGTCACATATCTGCCAAGGCCTTGGTTCATTTTCCCATTTTTAGCACCAAGCTTTGATACACCTCGCTGCTCTTTCCGTCTAGTGACAAGCCCATTGTTGTTCCTGCCCGTGTCTGCGGAGAACGGAGATTGGCAGCTCCGAGGTCAATTCACCGGTCTGCTCGGGAGAATAGTGCCTGACTGCTCTCTGCCGAAAACGGTCAAATTACCAGAAAGGACAGAGGACTTGGAGAGAGGCCTTTGTGCTCTTTTGGCAAAAAAACGAGACTATCACTAGACAACAACGATAGCACTAGCAATCAAATTTTCCATAATAAAAGGCTATGGCTTCCACATATCCTTAAGGAAATAGCAATAAAAACAATGGGCATGATTCCAGTTGCATTACAAGAAAAATTATCCCATAAATTGTACCTTTGTCCGTGTGTAGTCTATAGTCATAGTGCGAACACACGATGAGGATCGGGAGCAATCGGGCGGAAATTCCTGCCCGGATTTGTGGCACCATCATCACTTCCATATGAAAAAGTTGAAATTTTTTCGACTTGATGATGAAAGTGCAGGAAACCCGGCCGGGAAATCATCATCGTGTGTTCGCACTTTCAGTCACCGATTTTCGCGTCGCCCTGGCGGATTTGTTGTGTGCGACTGGAAGTACTTGTCGGCTTCGCCCTAAGTATATTCGAATTGATCCACGAAAGTGTGAAAGATTTCGTTACAATTCCATTACATTGTATAATTTTCATTGCGAGATGAGTAAAGCAGGTGGACGTGCGAAAAGTATAAAAGCAGATAGTGCGTTGTTTCAGCCTGTTGGTTTTGTTTAATCTGGATGGCAACCTTCCATAATGATTTTTCGAGTCGTGGTTAGTTTTATGCGTCAGTACTTCTGACACGCTTGGTATCTTATCGCACACATTTTGCGGGACGTGTTCGCCAATATCAGTTGCCGGTCGAGTCAAGGCTAAACGGGCAGTCAACCTGGACAGGGTAATCGGACGAGACGAGTAAAAATACTCTTAAACAATTTTTCTTTCTCATACTGCCAACGACCGGTTCGGTTTTTCCGTATATGGCATGTAAACATGTCATAATAGCAACTGTTGTAGTTCGAACAGTATGAGCGGCGTTTGACTGCGCGGTCCTTTGTTTTGGTTGGAAGGTTGACAGCCGGCTAGTTAATTTACAAGCTTGACTGTACTCTGGCTTCATGAGCTTCAGATCTATCGGTTGGCAGGGGTTTCCGCGTCAAACTTTAGAGCTGTTTGAAATGGTGTTCCTTTCGAAAATACGATGGAGTAGTCGTTCTTTCTAAATTGAAACTTCAGAACTAGACAGGAGGGAATTCGGAATGTAATAATAGTAATAATAATTTATTTCCAGAATGGCTCACCGTAGCTAGCGTGGGATCGTCAATATATATTATTCGAACTCTGGTTAAATGTCTGACAAAATATGGTACATGGCATGTAGCTCTGTCATTATTGTGGCGCTTCAGCCTTGTTTGAAGCTGGGATTGGTTGGGAACTTCATACGTAAGCAGGATCGATCCAACGGACGGAAGGCACCTTGCACCAGAATCCGTGTCAGTCCGTGCCTCCTGTCACACAGCGTAGTCAAGTTGAGGCAACGATTATGGTACCCCGAACAATTAGGCTGCTGGGATGATCTACACAGCAAGATAGCTCGGCCAGGATGTGTTATTTTGAGCCCCACCGCTTTCGGCCAAAGCGGGGTATAGTTGAACAGGGTGTGGGGGGGGGGGGGGTTATAACACTCGTATGGACGTCAAGGAATGGGTGATAAGGATGTGCTAAAAGATTCATATTACATTTTGGTTCAAGCCTTAATTTGCTAAGACCAAATTTTGTGTCCAAAATTTTGGGCGGGATACTCGGAAGTTAACATCCTATGGGTGTCTCATGGTGCCACATTTCTCCAGAAAAGGAAGAAATTCAGACGTCTTCTTCTGTTTTTCTTTGCAGTTTAATTTTCTGCAGATTATAGCTGGGCAGCTAAACAGACTTGTGACTCCCAGTTTATGACAGATAAGAGTTGTAGCTCGGATCACTATTTGTTTAAAAAGTTTACGATTTGATGCGGAATCGAATATTTGTGTAGGAATTCTTTTGATCAAGTATCTCTTTACCAGGTTGTGCGTTAAGATGTTGGATTGGTTCGACTTCCATGGGCATATGTGCATTGCCTTCGAGATTTTGGGACTGTCGGTCTTCGATTTCTTGGTAAGTATTCTAAACTGGTATCGGTGGTCCAAAGTACGACTATAATAGTTATAAAATATACATGATACGAGTTATTGCTTTTAGAAAAGAAAAAAACACGTATAAGTTAGAAAAGACTTCGCGTTGCATAAGAGTATGACGGTCCAGACTACTACTACTATAGCTATAAAATATGTGTAATAGAAGTTACTGCTAAAAATAACAAAGAAAAATATATTTACTCTAGAAAAACTTCGAGTTGCGTAAGACTTCTAGACGTTACGTAACTGTGTAGTGTCGTTTCTTGGATTCCGACCAAGCGGAGTGCTTGTCCCTGCTAGTGATTGTGTCGAAAGACAAGGTTTTCTCAAGTTGGATTCGTTACAATGTTACAGGTGACATTGAAGGACAGAGGCTATGTAATTTCAGACAAACGTTAAAGGACCCCTCGCACTGTTTACTCTTCATCTCATATAATTTGAAAATATTTGAATACTTGAATACTAGGCTGTGCTTTCAACAAATAACCCACGGTGTTGGCTGTTTTAAGCCTTTTCCGAGACCCGTTGACTTATAGCGAAAACAGGGAAACGATTTACAAAACGGGTCTTCTGATGGAAAACTTCTCGCAGACAACCATCGACAGCGTGATACATCGAAGGTAGCAAAACACGGCAAGTTGAAAATCAGCGTGCTTTTGTTAGGGGGGCTAGGTACGAAGTTGGGGTCTCGGGGTTTAGAAATATATGGAGTGATTATGGAAGTAGGTTGCGTTAGTATTATAGGTAAGACAGGTCCTTTAAGATTTCCTCAGAGTTCGTCACTGTTCGCGTAGATAAGGTAAGGTACAATTTTACTGAAAACGGCAAAAACTGCAGTGTCATAAAAGTGTTAGGCATGCCAGTGGCATAGACAAATGGCGCTTTGTTAGTTAACTAATTGATTTGTAACACGAACGAATAAAACCTTAGCTTAAGGCATTAACAGTTAAACAAACAGAAAAGAGCAGCATGAGAATTTTGGGACAAGTTACATCAAACACAAAAACCAGGACGGGAGTTTAAGCTGAGGTACATATTTTAAAATAAAAGAGAAAACAGCAATAGTCTAATATTAATACTATTAATTTATTAGTAATTCTACTCCCAGGTCCCAACAGCACTCATACTATAGCAAGGGAATAAGTGTATTAGGAAAGAGGTTTAAAAATGAGGTGGATAACGAAATAGTAAGGATACGAGTAAAAGTTTCCTGTAAGGTTGTTTCTGTTCAAGGCGGGCCAGGCTAAGTCAAGTTAACTATTTATTAATTGCGTTTTTATAGCACTTGTAGCTCCGTTCAAGTGCAATATACCAATCGGTTTTCGGTCGGTCGGTCGGTCCACTGTGTTCGAGTTAGGGTACTTCCAGATGTTCTAGGACGATGAAACTTGGCAGGCATATTAGGAACCCCATCAAACCAACTTGGAAGTGGTCACTTCCCCAATCCGAACATCGTGGGGGGAGGAGAATCCGGAATCTTGGAGTATATATAACTTTTGAACGGGAGATCGGATCTTAATGAAGCTTGGTATTTGATAGGGTGTCTCAAATGAGTCAGATGTCCCACTTCAATTCCGGACTGGATCTGGTCACTTTGGGGGAAGTTGGGGGGGGGGAACCGGAAATACTGTGACACGCTCAGAGTACAAGGACCGGGATGAAAGTGGGAAGAACAAGCGCAAGCCCGAAATACATAGTTGACAGGAACGGAGAGGATCCGTGCACTGGGGGGGGGGGGGGTCGAAAGGATTCTAGAATTCCGTTGATCCCAAGATCAGGTACTTTCAGATATGCTAGGACGACGAAACTTCGCAGGCATTTCAGGGACCCGACCAGATTGACTGAAGAATAGTTGTTTCCGCGATTCTACCATCGTAGGGGGAGTGGAGGGAGGAGGAATCCGGAATTTTCAAGTATGGATAACTTTCTAACGGGCGATTTTCGCGATCCCCAAGGGCCTACCAACATCCGCGCCTCTAGGGATTTGCTTACGAAGGATTACAATAAACTCACGAGTTGACAAATTCCCTCAGTCATCCTCTGACCCAACTTTGCAAGCGCCATATGAGCTTCTAGCTCTTGTTGCAGATACCACTGTATCTGATACCACAGTGATTGGACCTGCATTTTGTTGTTTTTGCAGTTACCGTGGTATCTGATACTACGGTGGTTTTACAAAAACGACAGTTACCGAATTTGTGCTTTCAGAAGTCATCCCAAAAGAAAAACTAATATCCACTCACATCACAGGTGCCGAACTTCCTTCCCACCAATTTGGCAAAATCCTAGGCTCTTGTGCTGGTGATGATGAAGGTGAAATGAATTTTTAGATACCACGATAACCGCAAAAATGCCTTTTCACTGTGGTATCAGATACTGCAATAACTGCGAAAACGACTGTAGACCGTAGTATCAGATACCATGGTATCAGTTAACATGGTATCTGCAAAAACGCAACTATTGACTTGTCTTCTGGTCCCCTCTCCCCCCCCCCCCCCCCCCCCCTCCCCCGGATTGTGTAGCAGGCATTTTACGTTAGCGTAATGAAACTTTAACTGACTCACACTTTGAGAAACGGCAAACAACAATGCTTCGATTTTGTTTGCAGGTGATTTTAATTTTCGTTCGACGCAAGGTTAGAAAAGCTAAAATTTTGCAGCTCATGCTTGTCCAAATTTCTCGCCCCTTCTTAACCTTTAGTTGCCGAGCCGAGTGCTTAAACCGATGGGTGTGACGAACAGCTGATGACAGCCGGATGATACAATGGGATAAATGTTGATTTGTGTTTTGGGGTTCACGCTCCAAATAAGGAGCTGTAGCTGTGTCCGACTCGCCGCATACACGGCCGGTTTTTTTTTCTAGGATTAAGAAGTTTAAATGAATGTTCCGTAAGCTCTTGGCGTCAATTTGTCTGGAGATTGAAAGGAATTGATTTATTTATTTGTTAGTGTACTAATTAGCTAAGCTTAACTCGCGTATTTGGAGAGTATCACTTTTAAGTGGCAGTAATCCCACTTCTGATTTTGGGACGTGTTAAATAGTTTAGGATCTGGCGACCTTTTAGCAGGGTGAGGTTTCAGTGGGGAACAGTTTGGAGTTTGCGAGGAAACAGGAGCCTCGTTTTTGTTGCAATAGCGCTGCCGCATCGCTGCTGCAGCACTTCCTTGCTTTTGCACAATATGCGTTTTTGGATTCACTTTCATTTCGGTTGAAGCGGCAGCGCTGCAGCACCTTGCAGGGGAGCATGGACTTGGTCGGTGAGCAAGTCTGTGATTCTCGAGAAGCGCTGCCGTCTTCCTCGGAAGCACTGCAGTCCAAAAACGGATGTAGAAAGAATCGGACCTGGAGCATGCAACAAAAACGTGGCTAGGATTTAGACTAAGCCGGTGATTATCTGCTAGACTGTAGCAAGTTTTTCCGTGTTCTCTTTAAAACCAAGGAGGCTGAAAACAATCGAAACGGCTTTGTCATCTTTGGAAACCCAGCAGGTTTTCAAAAGCGTCATTTATGTTCGAATCTTGGAATATAACTGTAATTACTGAGACTTGTCTTTTATAGGAGACATAGTCGTTCATTGTGTTTGCCATCTCCCCTTATTTCTTTTTCATTCACTACATTACCAAAATTCGCGTTTTCGCATAGTTTATTTGTTTCCTGCCCGGAATCTCCTATTTCTTTCCTGTTGCCGTACACATTGTTCAAGCAAAAAGTTTTGTCTTGGTCAGGAATCGGGACCCTCGAGATTTTGGAATCTAGAAGCCGATGACGGCATAAGGGCCAGAGTTTTTGCTGAAAATGTTCACTTTAATCTGAGGATATGATAAAAGACACGTACAAATCAACTGAAAGATAGAAAATGATGCCCTGTTTGCTTAGTTTTAGCGGCATAGTAGCATGGATTAACCAACACGCGATTGAACAGTTTTCGGTAAAAAAAACGCCGAAACTAATGTGTAGCTGACGTATCCGTTTTGCATTGTCGAATCCAAATTAGTTCACTTCGCAGTGACAGGTTCGTGTTACTGTTTGCGGTAGCCTAATATCATTTTCTTATCTTACAGAAAGATAACAACTACTATCCCTACCCGCTGGATCAAGTGCGGCACATGGGATATCAGCTATGCTACGCTGTTAAGTTTTTGCACCAGAATCAACTGACACACACGGATCTGAAACCGGAGAACATTCTCTTCGTCGACTCGGATTACGATCTCTTCTATAGCAATAAAAAGGTAAGATACATTAGATCACAGAGTGAATAATTCAGTCAGTTTTCTTCCAGTTTACTAAGGTTTCCAAGCCCTTAAGAAACATTTACGAAATTTAGAAAGTAATATATCATACTTCACTATAAATATTCTTTGAACCCAAGCTGACTTTGAAACATTTATTCAAACAATGTTTACAACGGATACGTCAGCTGAAATTCTTCGTCAGCGATATTTCGGCCCTTCTTGGCAAGGGTCCTCGTCAGGCTATCAATCCTCTGGTTCAACTTCGGGTAAGGAAACAAACCTGTTATCATACTTCACTGTCAGTGGTTTATAACAGATAACACAAGGATGGGCAATCAACAGAAAATACATGGGATGTGATCTGTTTTGATTTTAGAAACGTTTGCAATGAAGATTATGCCAGGAAGACCCGAAAAACGGTGGAAAAGGCATCTGCTGGTTTCTCCGACATTATTACGACAAACAAAAAAGTCAGCAGATGCTTTTTACGCGGTCGCGAGAGAGCTTGGTGATGGAGAGCGCATATCTCTTATAAGTCAAACGAGTTGGTCATCAGCCCAGTTTTGCGACACGTGGAGCCAAAGCTGGCTCAAGAGATTTCGGATCCTGGACTCTTCGACGGTGGGATTTTTCAATCAATCACGAATTACGAAATACACAGACACGCAACAAATTTAATAATATACTTACAAGATATGACCAGAAATAAATGATGGGACGAAACTATCTAAAATTGGCCAGAAGATTATTAGGATGTGGAGAATACTGATTGCCAGTGTTCCTCTTGGACTTATCGGAATTTTACTGGGTTTATCTTGCGGGAGCGGAATACGGAAATTACTTCAGCATTCTGCAGGATGGGATCTAAAATCTGTTTCGTGCAGTTTTTCGATATAGCTTCTCGTCACCCGGTGACATCTAGTGCATAGTGCAGCAGAAGATTTTGACCAGTTGATAAATGATAACTGGTCTTCTGCTGAACCCAATTTAATTTGCGAAACGAGGAGAGATTTTATGAACCATTCAAATGTAACATAAGTAGATTGATATATATAACAGGCTAGGGTGCGATAACATTATACATAAAGTGAGTTTACATGTAGTTAAAATAAGCTGCATGATTTCCGCGGTTCTTGCTCGCCAGCGGTTCACGATTCGCTTTTTGGTGTTCGGTTGGGCATATTAGACGGTTTAGGTAGAGATGGAGGATAGAGATGAAGTCGCGGAAACCCCTTGCATAATTTATTAGGCTAGAGTCTGAGGCCACTTATGGATATGACAGTCGCTTGTGGTATGGGGTGGAGTAGGTAGGCACAGTGATTGAACAGTAGGAAAAAAGGAAAGGGAACAAGAAAGAAGGAACGATTTTAAGGAAATGAGTTTACTGGACTGAGATCCACATATCGAAACGACTTCATATTCGTGCCGTCTTTTAACCTTACCTAATCATACGGCATTAGCTCGGTTTGCGTGAAATTTGAGTGTTGGCGGGCCTCACACTTATAGCGGAACTAATTCCTCACGCCTCAGTAGTTATGAAAAGTGAGTTGACGTTCGTAAGCAGCTAATGAGCAACACCAAATAAGGATCAGTCAATAAATGTTGGCAGTATTTACGGTTTGAATTAAGTTTGCGCTTGATAGACGAGTGGAAATTGTTAAGTCAGATACGGGAGTGAACTCAACGGTTACTTTGTATATAGGCATCGATCAATTTACTTTCATTGAATGACGTAAGCCCCGCTCCGTTTTCGGACTGATATGATCTAAGATGGTCTGGGCATTGCTCTGGCTGTGCTGTAGCTTTTTAGTTGTCGAAATGCTCTGAAGAAAGAAGAATTGCATTAGAACAGCTTTCCTTCACTTCGTCGGTTCTAGCTGAAATTTGCTTCTGTCAGAATATCAGTAGGGACGGACATTCCTCAAAGCCCTGGACACCCTCTCCTTACTTCTTTACGGAAAACTCGGAAGACAAACCAAATCCTTAGGCCACTAAAAGAAAAAAAAAGATTTACCACTATTTAAAAAAAAAAAATTTAAACAACACATCAGTCAATTCACAAACAGCTACTGGTCATGACCACAATCGTATAAGCCTACTTAATCTACAAAATAAAGACAAATATATCATAGCACTACCGAGGGGTTACCGACTCCCCAGCACTTGCTTGACACTCGTTCCCGGCACCGGCCGTCACCGACCAAAAACCGAGATTATGCGATTTTGATAAAATGCCAGAAATTACACAATTTTGATAATATCAGGCAGATTTTGATGTTCTAACACGTGGCAACCGGTGTCAGCCGGTGCCGGCACCTGCCGGAAGTACCTTATTAACGCAGTTTTAGAATGACGGAAAGAAGAAAAGAAAACAATTCGGAAAAAGAATATGAGAAAGTGCAACAGGCGTATAAATAGGACAAAGTGTATCTTAGCTAAACTTTCCCTGTAATAGAATAGTAACTACAGGCGAACAAAGCGATGCGTAGATAGTAGTTTTGTAGACTGTCGGAATCCTAGCCTTGACATAAGAACACTTTCTACTTCAAGTTATCGTATCATTGGATATTGGAAGCGGGTTGGTGGTTGCGCTTTTCCACAATACAAACGTGACTTATCGATGCACCACTGAACAGGTATAAAGCTACGCCCATATTTACCGAACTGCTGAGAACCGAGAGATCGTTGACTTCGTATGATGAGAAGACATGTGAATTTTAGTTTCTACGTATGGTTTAGAAGATTCCGAGGGGGTTTATAGATTATAGCAGGATAATTTATGGAGTCACTTGCGCTTTAAGGTGGTTCATCCACTCACCGTACGGATATAGTCAGCCGACCTTCTGTATACAATCCGGGCTACCTTCCAGATGAACCTGTTCTCTATTAGTTATCAGATTCTGTTTTGTATCTGTCGACCATATAAGGTTTTGACTGCGACAGTTTTTACCCCCGAAGATTGGCGCCAATACAGCGTGATATTGTACTTTTGACATTGGCACTCGTCGTTGCAGATCATATAAAAACGATCTGAAGTGAATAAGATTTGCTTTTTTGACAAAAGGACCGCTTTGTGCTCACCGGGTCCTAAACCGCCATAGCCTTTTTTGGAGAACAGTCATCCTTTTATCGCTGTTTCGCACTGGGTTATGTATGAAAGGGTTTTTGTAACAATTCTGATGACATATTACAGGCAGTGTTTTGTTATTATGCCATTGAACTCGAATGCTCACACAAAAACTACCGATTTGTCCGGAGAGAGAATCGATAATAGTATAATCATCGTGAGCCGGCTACCATTTTTTTGTGGGTTTTCTCTCTCTTTCGATGGTTCCTTGTAAATTAAATTAAAATAAAGCCGAGAAATTATATCAGACAAATCATTTCTGTAAAAGGCTGTCGACCCGAGGAGAGCTTGGCTGTAATTATCTCAATAACGAAAGAGGAAGGTTGATCACGAAGCCAACTAAATTATTCGGTCAGTAAATAGCTGGGGCAGAACGCGATTAGCATAAGAAAAGATTTGATACTCAGCTCACGGCTCATGTCAGCTTCTGCTTTTCGGGGCCAAACTTGAATCTCGGCAGCCGAAGCTCGACCCCAACCTTCAATATTGTATGTTAAGGGATAGTAAGGGACTTAATATCGTTTTGTAAGGCTGTTGTGTTTTAAGCGGTCTGTAAGCCGATGGTAAGTCCGATATTTGTACCATCGCTTCTCAACCTGGAGCAACAGAAATATTATAAATGAATGAATATTGGAAATTCGGAGGTAGTGCTTCTGGTTGACATAAGCAAAAGAATGAACCTTCCCACCAAATTTCTGAATTCTCATGAGATCGGAATCAACCTTTCTCCTTACAGCTGAATTCACAAGTCCCATTACCTGGACTAGGATATTGCATTTCACTCCGTAATTTGACCCCCACACCCTTTAGATATGGAGTTATTAGCCCTACGTACGAACTTGATCTGTATGCATACACCAAGTTTGAACAAAAAGATCAATCTCTTTGAGAGTTATCATTCTAAAAGACATACAGACGAAGAAACTTTTCGCAGTCGTAAGTGCCCAGTCATTGCGTGTTTGGCTGCATGTTTTAACTCTTTCCCCCTAGACCCGTTTAGACGTCGTGGAGTTTCGCGTATACACATGACTAACGATACCTTTACTCCCTTCAAATGCCATATAGTATAGCGATCGCAATTTCTGTCCGTCTGTCGGTCAGTCCGGGTTTTGCGAGTTCGGGCACTTCGACATAAGCTAGGACGATGAAAGTTGTCAGTCATATTAGGACTTGGAAATAGTCACTTCTACAATCCGACTTTCGTGGGGGAGTGGAGGGAGGGGGAATTCGTAATCTTGAGGTATTTATAACTTTTGAACGGGTGATCGGACCTTAACGAAACTTGATGTTTGGGAAGACCTCGTGTCTCAGACTACCCACTTTAAGTCCGAACCGGATCCGGTGACTTTGGAGGCAGTTGGAGCGGGGAACCGGAAACCTTGGGAAAATGCGTAGAGTGGAGGTATCGGGAAGAAACTTGGTAGGAGAACAAGCACAAGTCCTAGATATATCATTGACATAACTGGGACGTATTCCGGCACTGTGGGGGGGGGGGGGGGGGTCTGGAATTCTGGTGATCCAGCGAGTTCCGTGCTTCCTGATGTATAAGGACGATGAAACTCGGCTGGCATATGAGGGACCCGAATAGGCTGACTTGAAAATAGTCGTTTGTACGATATAACATCGTGGTGGGGGGGGGGGGGAATCCAAAATCTAGTGACATTTTATGACTTTTGAACGGGCGATCGGATTTGAATGAAACTTGACAGGTGGAAAGAGCTATCGTCTCAGATGTTCCGTGTCAAGTCTGGACTGGTTCCGATACTTAAGGGGGTTGGGTGGAGGGGGCACCAGATTTTCGTGAAACGCTTAGCGTCGAGGGATCGGAATGGAATTTGGTGGGAAGAACAGTCTTAAGCATTAGATACGTTCTTCACAAAACCAGATCATATCGGGACTCTTTGGGGAAGTGGGAGGGGGTTTCCTAGAATTTCAGTGATCTCTCGAGTTAGGATACTCCGGATGTGCTAAGGACGATTAAACTTGGCAGGCTTATTAGTGACCCGAACAAATAGACTGAAGGACCCCGACACAATGCCCTAGGGAGACTTCCGTTCTTGCATCCGACAATTTTTCGGGAGTTAAGGGAAGGGGAATCCGGAAGTTACTGACTTCCGTAGGTTGCGAACAGATGTTCCAATTCGAGTGGAACTTTATGGGTGATAAGAACTGATGACCTAGATATGCTAAATATGTATCCGAACCACATGCGGCTATGGTTGGAGGAGTTTAGGGGTGCGGAAACTTTGTGACATGCACACAACCAAACGAATGGGAAGCAAGTTGAACAGTAGCGAGTTTATGCGGCCTAGATTTGTTGTTTGGCGTCCGAACCGGATCCGGCCACGGTAGGAGGATGATGAAGCGGGAACCGGGAATTTCCAGATATGCTCCGATTTGAGTAAAGCTTGATGGACGGGAAGAGAAGATGTTAGAGAAAAGAAGTTTATGTGTCCGAGTCGTATTCCGGTACAGTGGGGGGAGTCCCGGAAATGTTGTGGCTCGCTTAGGGGGTCAAGCAATTGGATTTGAATTAAACTTAGAAAGCAGAGAGACCGTATGCTCTAGATGACATATTTTCGGGTCCTGACCGGATCCGAGGACGGTCGGAAGGGTTACCGGAATTTCCAAAAAAGTGCTCAGATTCGAGTGATCGGTGGTAAGAGAAGATGCTTTGGATGACCCATTTATGTGTCCGAAGTCCGAACCAGATTTGGGTGTGGTAGGAGGAGTTGAAGGGTGGTTACCGGAAATACTGTGATCACGTCTAGGGATTGAACGAATGGATTTAAACTTGGAAGGTAGTCTTTTGCTCTAGATGATCCGAGGCGATGCCGGAAACGCTCAGACTCAAGTGAAACTATATAATCCTATTTCTAGGTCCGATCCCTGGGGGGTTGAAGTTCTTGGGGTGTTCGCGATGTTCGCATCTGCTTTCTCGCACCACGTACCCGTAACAAGTGTTATATGAGCTCGTAGCTCTTGTTTTGATTGGAATTCTTCAAGCCTTTTTGCATGTCTGTCAACTTCCTAACTTCGAATTTTTTTTGCAGAAACGAGATATCCGACGCGTGAAGCGAACAGATGTTCGTCTCATAGACTTCGGAAGTGCAACGTTCGACCATGAGCATCACTCCACTATTGTTTCCACGAGACATTATCGCGCACCAGAAGTGATTCTTGGTAGGTGGCTTTTTGTTTCTCCATTTTTGTTCGGGCCGAAAGAATTGAGCTTGCCTGGAACGTGGCTCCGGGTAACATTCAAATTGTAAAAAAAAAAAAAGACCAGAGTGACAATGATCCAGATACCACTGGTAGGGATTGATGAATGCGGTTTGTCTCTTGGCCATTTGGGAACCCTCAGATGCAACAAATAGTTTTAGCAGAAGTGAAGAATGCTTCCTTGGCAGAATAGACATTGTTATGCCCGCTTAAAGGAACAGAAAACTTGACTCAAACTTGACTCGGGTAGCTATCTGACATATCAAGAGTGTACACTGAGCCGATATTGAGAGTAAGAAAAATTCTCGTTACGACCATCGCAGGAGTGTAAAAGTAAAATGTTTATCACATTCATATACAAACAGCTTTAGAACCAAGACATTTCTCTTCCCCAATAACCAAACAAGTATTGAAATAACCTTGTAATCACCCCCCTTAAAAGCTTTAAATGTAAACAAACCGCTAGTATAAATCCAAAGAAATGCTGAAGATATGCACGAATAGCATTTGTTCGAACTCTGTATGGTCTGCCTGCCAGTCCCGAACTTTAAACCTCTTGCTCATTAGCAAGGTAATAACAAGAGCAATAAACCAATGTGTAGCAGACTAATGCCCCCTCTGTCACAAATGTTACAATTCGTTAAGAACGGATCATCGATCATATGACAAAATAGTCCAGTTTCCAACTGTTCATTAAAGATTAAAGTACGTCGCGTCGTCTTATTTGTTGAAGTTACACCAAATCCTCATCCATAGATATGTCTCCGAAAATATACAAGAGTTGGACTTGAGACCTGTCATAGACGAACTTCACTCATGGAAAATCTGTGCCCAGCTGCCAATGAACGGGAGGGGGGGGGGGGGGGGGGGGGGGGTCGGGACCCATCAAAATGCGTATTTGCACCTTCTTTCCTCAAGTATAGCAGCTTAGAGTTTGATTCCAGTCACGGGTCAAACACTTTTTTCATGGGCGATTTTGGACCCACTTGCCCATGAACGGGGAGGTTGGGGTGGTTCAACTCTCCCCGGTCCCTATGATCCAAAAGCACAGAATTTCATCGCCTTATCTCACTTATTGTCAAATTAAAAACATTAAAAAATGGGCAATATGGGCCCAATTGCCCCTGAACCAAGTGGGGGTGGGGTTTGGGACCCGCAGCAAGTAAAAAGAGACCCCAATGCTCACAATCCTACCAAGTTTCAACTTGATATCTGTTGACTCCTGGCAAGGGTAATGAACTTTACTCCTGGGTCATCTGGGCCGAGTTGCCCATGAATGGGGTGGGTGGGAAAGGTGCAACTTTAAAAACAACTTCCCAGCCTTAGGAGCTACACGTCCAAGAAATTGCATCGTCCTACGTCCAGTTCTGGTCAAGTTATGAACATTATTCACTGGGCAATCTGGGCCCATTCGCCCCTGAAGCGGTTGGGTGTGGGGGTTGGGACCCCCAAAAGGCACAACTAGACCCCAATGCCCACAAGTGCACCAAGTATGAACTTGATACTGGCACTCGTTCACGAGTTATGAGCTCCACAAAATAGTCGCAATAGTGGATTGCTCCAAGGAACACTCCACTAAAAAGCAAAAGGTTTGTGTGCCGCCAGTAGGAATCGAGCACACGACATCTTGACTACCATCCCGATGTGTTAGTCAGCACGGCCAAAGGCGAACTTTTATAGTGCGCAAGTGCATAATGACAGTGCATAAGGGGCAAGGGCCTGCCAGCTAGCTTTGGGAACACTATAAGGTCGGGGTTCGAGATAACAAAGAAGGGGGGTCCTGTCCACAATAAGCCTCTGTATTTTTATCTAAGCCCCTCAGGTCGGTTTGATGGCCGAAAGTTGCGTAGTCAAGTTTTCTGTGCCTTTAAAGCGAAGCTACTGTCAAATATCAAAACTGGCGCATTTGATAAACTGAAACACCAACTTTTAGGCTTTAATTTTTTTGATTAGTGGAATGCAACCAGTCGGAGTTTAGAATTTCTCTGAGTCATCCTATTTATTTTGACTAGCAATAGCGGCGCAAATTTTTTTGAAAAACAGGAAGGCGTTAACGGAAAATTTAGACTAAACAATGAAGTGAAGCACCCGCCAATGGGGTTTGGTCGAACTTAAGGGCAGTGGGCTACTGGGTGAGCACAAATAAGAATGGGGGTCTAGTATTCAGTCGCGGTCCAGCCACCATTTTGTTCTTCCTTCTTGAATGCCCGTGGGACCCTTGTGGCAAAGTATTTATGATGGCTAAGTGTGTTTGAAAAAGTGGAAAGGGTCAGATTACGCTACAAGATGCGGTAAATACATAAAAAGGAAATACAGATTTTCATTTACACTGTCTTGTTAGCACCCTACCATCCCGGAAAGTATTTAATTTCTTAGGAAATTTTGAGGCCAAGCTGTGCACGCATTTTAAGGCTGCAGGTTTAAGAAACAGAAAAGTTCGAGATTGCTTGTTGATTCGTTTCGGATGGTCGTAATTTTGTATTCGTAAACCCACGTTTAAGATGCCGACTCGGGTAGCGAGTTAAAAGGTTGAAAGTCATAACAGCCTTGACGCTTCGAAGAATGCTGCATATGTCATGTCATGGCTTGCAGTACTTTTGCATACACAGGTCGGGATCCATTTGTATGAATTGGCAGAGACGCGTTGCGTAAAGTATGGGAGTCAAGGGTCAGTATTTAGCAGTCATGATGGTCATAGACATGGGAGGTGGTGGCTGTCATCCATCATCTAAACAGCGCTCGGCCATAAAACGCTGTATTAATTTCGGCAATACTTAAGTCTGTTTGGTGCGTGGGTAGTTCCATACTTACATGCTGGAGGTTATGAGTCAAGAGACTCGGTAGGTGGGTCACAGAGGTAGTACGTTTGGCAGATGCCAAACTTAATGCGGACGAAAACATGATGTGCAAAGTTTCTGTATTTTAGACGGAAAATGGAAGGAACTAATCAGCGTGAGGGGCTTAAAACGAGCAAAACTATTTTGAAAATACAGATCCTGTTTGTGGAGTCTTCAAGGTTTTCTTCAGTAATCTCGGAGGGCACCAATCGTGTTTTGAACGATAAATGAATCAAGGAAGCGGTAGCTGAATACCAGCGCTTGATTTTGCTTGTGAAGAGCACGGACTTGCCGCTTACCTCGAGACAAATTCGATTGATTTGTCTGCCTGGTTTAACTCGAGTTCTTTTTTGTGGTTAGAACCTTATTCGTGAATAGTTGTGTCCCTGTTAGTATAATGCCTTTTTCTAATTCCAGAACTTGGGTGGTCCCAGCCATGTGATGTGTGGTCCATCGGTTGTATTCTCTTCGAACTATACCTCGGTGTAACCCTATTCCAGACCCATGACAACAGGGAGCATTTAGCTATGATTGAGCGGATCGTTGGACCGATTCCCTATAGAATGGGGAGAAAAACGAAGACGAAGTACTTCTACCATGGCAGGTTAGAGTGGGACGAGAAGAGC
Source organism: Branchinecta lynchi (assembly GCA_023053575.1). NCBI lineage: Eukaryota > Metazoa > Arthropoda > Branchiopoda > Anostraca > Branchinectidae > Branchinecta > Branchinecta lynchi. Next base: position 21,011,655 of record JAKZAP010000004.1, on the reverse strand, counting down.
TCAGCGGGCAGATATGTTAGGGAGAATTGCAAGCCACTGAAGGTGAGTACGGTACTGAAATGGAACCGGCATCGTGCTGGTCCGTTCTTTTTTTTTGCGGAAGCGGGTCGGCCCAGAGCTGTTGGTTTGCTGCATAACAAATTACTTTCGAGCTCGCGTGAGGTTCTTACTAACACGAGCGGTGCTCGACAACGACTGACCGAAGAAGACAGTAATACGAAGTTTTGAAGTCTTCCGAGAAAAAAAGCGCTTTTGGCCCTGACACTTTGTATCAAAATGTGTTCTTCCGTCGAGAGCGCTCGGGAATTATAGTTGAAAGAGCACACATGCAGTTTCGAGTTCATCGTTCCCTACTCGTTCGAGAAACGCTTGAGCTAATGAATCCTGCGTGCACTTACGATAAAGTACTTATGACGATACTGACTACTTAACGAAATAATATTGTCCGTCGGACAAGTTAGGTGTTTACGCCAAGACTGCTTTTAATTTATCGCAAGCAGTCGGACTGTGTAGCCATTGCACGATGACACTATGGTGCCCTTTTTTGACAGTAAAATAGTGAAACGTTATAGACTTGTTTCAGTTGTGTTTTTATTTGCATTTTAGCGTTATCAGATGTCTGACGAGGAAGAGCACAACGAACTCTTTGACCTGATCACTCGGATGCTGGAATACGAACCCGCGCAAAGAATAACTGTGGCTGAGGCCCTTCATCACCCCTTCTTCCAGCGGCTACCCGAATCGCAGCGACTAGCGGAGAGAGAACGAAGTCATTCTTTGTCCAGATAAGAACTGGTGCTTTATTCTATCTAAGTTTCCTATTTGGTGTTGCTCGGGACGTTCAGTGGAGATCAACAATGGAGCTTTTACAGAACTTACAGTGAAAACCGGCTGTCTTGTGATACGTGACGGTGTAGAATTGAAGTTGGGTAAAGAAAGAGGTCTTCATGGCCAACAATTATATATATACTGTCCATGTACCAAAATGTGTTAATTTTGGCGTTATGATTTTTTGCAATTTTGTCCAGCCTGTACCGATGATAGAGAATAAAGTAAGACTGTCTTTTTAGGATGCGTTTACTAGACGATGTAGGTAATACGGAATGGGAAGTTTTGGTTGATTCGGGTTACGTTAACTTCACGTACCGTAGTATGACTTGGACCCCGGTCCTGCTCATTGAATGTCCGTCCCCTTTCAAATTATTCAATTAGTCTTTTCTTCTTTAAGCTTTGGACAAACCCTACCCACTGTCAGAACTCCGCGGACAGGCTCCGAGTACTTCCTTTCGGAAGAAGGAAGTCAAACGGATACTTCTGAACGTGTTCCGTCGTATAAATGCACGTACGGCACTTTAGCTCAAGCCTTCTTGGACCATTTAAGGACAGGTGCTGGACACGTTTTGAAAGTCGGATTTTTTAGAACAAAAAATGGATGCTGCAAGAATGCTAGGTCGTTTTTTTATGACATTTGCAGCTTGGCTCAAGTGCCATACACCGATTACTTTTCGGTCGATTTGTCTGTCAGGCCACTGTTCTCGAGCTGAGGTACTTCCAGAAGGGCTAGGACGATGAAACTTAGAAGGCGTATCAGGGACCCGAACAACTAACTTGGAAATAGTCACTTCCCCGATCCGACCACCGTGGAGGGAAGGGGAGTCCGGAATCTTGAGGAATGTATAACTTTGGAACGGATGACCGGATCTTAACGAAACTTGACATTTCAAAAGACCTCGTATCTCGGATGTCCCATTTCAAGTCCGGATCGATCCGACAAATCTAGGAGGTGGAACCGAAAATCTGGTGACACGCTTGTGAAGCGATTGGGTGAAACTTGGTGGAAAGAACAAGAACTAGGTCCTTTGACAGAATGGTTCGGGCACATGAGAGGGGAGTTTGGGGGGGGGGTCTGGAATTCCGCTGATCGCGAATAAAGGTACTTTCAGATGCGCTAAGCTGATAGCGACTTGACAAGGTTGGCTTACAAACTGTCACTTCTCATATCCGACCATCCCTAAGGTACTATTCCTAACCACAAAGTACACAAAATACTTTTAAGCAAAGTATACGTTTTCATCATCCCAGTGATCATTTTTGCCTCGAGGTCTTTGCTAAAAAAAAAAATTAAAAAAATTAGCACCACGTGCGTGGAAAAGTCAAAAAAACACTTTTGACCAAACGATATATATTCATGATGCCCATGGGCCCATGATAATTTTTGCCTCAAGGGTTTTGCTTACAAGTGAATTCCTTAGAGTACAAACAATAATTTTGAGCAATAGATCCCGATGACCTTTTGTGCTTCAGAGTGTCCATGACAGAAGAATCTCTTCGCCCTTAAAGTGCGTATCAGCACAGCCAAATGCAAAAATAAAATAGTTTTTACGAACGATACATTACCGTGATTTCCAAGGACCGATGGTCATTCTTATCTCAAGGGTTTGCCTACAAATGATCACAACAAACCCACGAATTGACGAATTCCTACTTTCTTCCTCCGGCCCACCCTTGCAAGTGCCATATGAGCTTCCAGCTCTTGCTTGGCTTAGGTAGGGGAGGGGGCAACACAGCTTCGCACATAAAAACTAATCAACTAAAGAAATGAAATCTGCATTAGTCAATAAGCAGGAAAAAGGCTCTGAAGTACAAAAATATAACATAAATAAACGAGGACTCATCGAGTAGTAAATCAACAAAGTAGTCAGCGCAGTCAAAGAACATTAATAAACGAGTCTGGAGAAACCACGGATCACTTGAGGCTATAGTGCCGTAACAAACAGGGGCTATTAAAAACAGTGTATGAATCAATAGTGATGATGCCAGAGGGTAGGGGACGGAGGTACCTGACACGCGGACGACTATGGGTATTCAACTTGTCTACTGTACTGTATGGGAGGGTGAGAAACAATAAAGACTATTAACTTTTCAGGTTTTGTCGATAAGAGGCTTGACAAATCAATTATGTTTTTTGGTATCAAATGACTCAATTTGCCAGAATTGACTAAACGCAGAATGTCGGTTTCGACAGATCACACGACACTGTTTGATGAGGCGTAGAAGGTTAAATGTCTATACTCCATGAAGCTTCTGGAACTTTTCGCTTAGTAGGAGATCCGCTTTTCAGCGGTGAACCGGAATGTTTTCTCAGGTGCATGAGCGAACTTAACCATCAATATCGATAGCAGCTGAAATATCTACTGCCCCAAAACGGCTCAAGTAAAGATAAGCTCCCAACGAGAGCCACTTCCCATGCGCAGTGCAAATATCCGCTCTATATAGGAGAAAAGTCGGAACTTTTCATCAAGTTTGAAATAAACAAAGCTACATCCCCCCCCCCCCCCCCCGTAGACGCTAGGGTTTAAACTGCTTGTTATAGCATAGTCCACGAGTTGCCACCGACCTCAATTCTAACGACGTTATCACTGCGACATGACTCTAAGCTAGAGGTCTCTCCATCAATGTGAATACAAACACTACCGTCAGGTACACTCTCTTGTTCCCGTTTAGGCGCTTTCACAACTTTCGAATATAAATGACTCATGTCTCCTGATGGATTGCTACCATTACTCTGAAAAGCATCCAACGTTTCATAGTTATCAACACTTCCTACTTGCTCATACGGGGGCTCGCCAATAAAATACTTCACACTTTCATAGTTGGGCTCTCGCCCGTCCCTAAACCCGAGTTCTTCGTACATGGCGTTTCTCGTGTCGTTGTTGAAGTGCAAAGGCTCGTAATTGGATTCCTGAGCTGAGAGCGACTCGTATCCTGGTTCTTGGTTGAGATCGGAGCCGGGGACGGTTTCGTAAGCCGGATCGCTGCCGCTTAAGTTGTGAGCATATTGCTCTATTGCTTCATACCCAGGATCCGACCGGTGTGCGGACAGCTCATCGCCCCCGCCGTCTCGCAACCGTTCGTATCTCGGATCTACTTCGTCCTTCAAAGCCTCGTATCCTGGTTCCTTTACTCTTTCATAGCCAGGATCTCTACCACCCTCGGCAGCCTCTTCGGACTCAAGTCGTTTTTCTCGAATTTGTTCATAGCCAGGCCCATTCCGGACTGCTTCATAGTTTATTTCTTCAGGGAGACTAGGAAAGTTGTTCAAGTGGTCAACTGAACTATTAAGACCGGCCAAACTCTGCCGACTGCCAAACGTGTCAGTCGAACCACGCCTGCTAATTATCAACCCTGAGGGTCCACTACTGGTTTTTGTGTGGCCTTTTTTATGTTCTTGGCTGAAATTCAGCTCCCCGAGGTCGAGGGAGCCTCGATGTGAGGAGGCTTCAGACTGCGAGGGGAATCCGGCGTCAGAGGTGCGGGAAAGCGAGGCGCTTTTCCGTTTTAGGACTTTGGCGTACATTTCTTCTAAGCTCTTAACGGCAGTGCGGCCGTGATCAGCGAGAGAACGGCTATTTCGGCGGCCTTTGTTGACCGTTGCATATGTGTCACCGCTGAAAAAAAAAATCAAACGTTTCAGTCTACGATAGAAATATTTCAGAATAAAATATGCGTGTGCCAGGATCGCGACAAAGATTGTTAGCGAAAACATGGAATGAAGCTAATCTGAATGTTCGAGATACAGAGACTGCGCGGCCAAGGGGTTAGAACGGAACGGGCAGTTATTTCTCTAGTGTGGGCGCGTCCCGGAAATGAATGCCGAATTGTGTTCACTGGATTGGCTCAAGTCTACATCATGTCCAGTTAACTTCCTAAAACCACTCAGCGGCTTGATCAGGCAATCAGACGCTAACGGCTGAACAGTTAATGCGAGAGGCTTGACGGGCTGGAGCTTCACCTCTTTCTTTCAAGACTACATTTCCACCGACGCGCTCATAAGAACTATTCGAGGAAACGGCACTTTATTTGATTGAGACTATAGTCCTACGTCATTTCCAGTTTGGTGGCAACGTCCAAAATTTGGAAAAGCCGAACATCAGTTACTTTAGTCTTTATACTGACATCTGGTAATCTTATGTGCTCACCAACTACTCATACGCCCGTACGACTTACTTGTGGGGAGAAGGCGGGGGTGGCAGTGGCGAGTTAGCTTTCCTTCGTTCGGGTTTCGGCGAACCAGCAAAAGCGTTCAGGTTCGACGATACACTTAGCATACTCATCATTGAGCCTGGAACAAAGTAGCATTGAACCTAAGCTGAGTTATACAACCGGGGGTATCCTTGTCTGGTGAGATACTAAAACTGACCCAATTTTGTTTGTCCGGTCAGATCGGCCGTAAGCAAACTGTCCGCTCCTTCCACCGCCTCTCATCATTCCTTCGCCTTCAAGGGATGAACTAAGGGAGCAGAGGGCGGGTAAGTCGAGGAAAGGAGCATTGAGATGGTGCGCTCCCCTTCAATCAATCAATCAAGTTTAATCCGAATAGCTAAAAGCTAGAAAAGGAATACAAATTTACAAAATACACAGACACACAAGAAACAAATTAACTAATACACTTACAAGAAATTACCAGAAATAAATGATGGAATGAAACTACGTAAAAATTGGGTAGAAGAATTAGCGGGATTTGGGGAAAATTTATTGCCAGTATTCCTCTCGAACCGACGCACGGAAGACGGGAGGGGAGGGGGGAATAGATGGGGGGAATCCCCTTCGGCAGGGGCGTCGCAAGTGTATTTTCGGTGGGGGGGGGGGGGGTGCAGAGCCAAAATTTTACCGAATCTTTAAAAATTTTTACCGAATCCTCCAAGTAAGAATTCGAGCTTTAAATTATGGAATAGAAACGATTACGTAGGAAGAGTAACAATAAAGGGAGGAAGAGTAACAATAAAGGGAGGAAGAGTAACAATAACGATAAGCCACGATATATAAATATAAATACGATAAGCCAACTATTAGGCGGCGTTTTGGCGAAGCCCACATGGAGAATATATTGCCGGGCATGATTGCAGTAACAGCTTCTATCTATTATAGCCAATAGAAAATTAAATCGAGCGCCGCAGGCGAAATTTTCGAAATCCATTTTTTTTGTAGGCTAAAATTTAACTGCTTCTCTTACAAATTCTATCATTTACCGTTGATTAAATACCGAGACTCTAAGAAGTTCCAGAAACCGGATGGAGCGACGTTCCGGCAGCAGCGGCTACTGTAGTCTAGCCAATAATGCCCATGATCACATAAAGTGAGCGCCGCAGGCTGAGATTTTTTTTTTCTGCTTTTTCGTGCCAAATTTAATTTACAACCAGATTCTAGCTTTCAATGTTTCGAAATCTCAATCCTAAAACTGGCTTAAACCCCCCCCCCCCCCCCCCCCCCGTCAAATGACGCGCCCTTCCACAAAATAGAGAATATTACGAAAAGTGCTGCAGGCGCAATATTCGAAATATTTATCATTATATATTCTTTTTGGGATCCAAAATAAAAATTAGGACTATCGATGATATCATAGATCATCCCTTTTGTCTGCGACCAGTGCTTTACTCGACCTCTTCTGAGTTTCGAGGTTCGTGGTAACTTCCGAATCCTGGCAATTATAACGAATAAATTACCGAATCCCAGTTATTATACCGAATAAGTTAAGACCGATAGCATGTTCGGGATTCTGTATAACTACCGTATCCCGGTTATTATATCGAATTGTTTCAGTATCGAAAGACTACCGAACAATATTCATATTCGGTACACTTTCGTCGAAACTGGAACAAAGTCAGGATTTGTGGTTAACTTCCTAATCCTGGAAATTATACTGAATAAATTACGGAGTTCCAATCATGATACCGAATAATTTTTAACCAATAGCTTATTCGGGATTCTGTGTAACTACGGAATCTCCATAAATATACCAAATAGTTCCGGCATCGAAAAATCGAAAACTTTCCGAATGAGTTCAGTCGATACTTTCACCAAATTCGTGATAACTACCGAATACTGGCAATTATAGCGAATCCCGATCATTATACCGAAGAGATTTGTACAGAAAGCCTATTTTGGATTCTGTATAACTACCGAATCCCTGTAAATATATCGAAGAGTTCTGCCATAGAAAAAATACCGAACAATTTCAGTAAAATTTCGGGCCTCCGGCCCAACATTTTACCGGATCTTAAAAAGGTGGGGGGGGGGGCTGCACCCCCCCCCCCCTTGCGACGCCCCTGCCCTTCGGTCAGCGAGTAACCCATCGTGGATAGCTTGTAACATAAACCTAAAAAATATATTTCTCTTATTCCGAAAGGATTTGTATAGTAGCCAGTCAATGGACATGTCAGCGGCTACATCCTAGGTGTGATCGCACCAAATCCATACTTAAAGGGCGTAATCTTACCTTGTCGCGATGCTAATGAAAGATGTTTCAGACTAATAACACTGGGTGGTTCTGGTGGAGCATCTTCCAACGGTGTGCCAAGAGCTGCCGCTGACGACGAAGCCACGCCTCCACTTGGGAACTGATCAACTCTGGCGTAAGTCTCACTCCCTCCAGCGCTAGAATTGTAAACATTGCCGAACGGATCAGGAATGGCTGAATACAAGTTTTCAGAGTATTCTGTCTCAGAGACTGTTGCATAGTTCGGGTCGTTCATTGATTCTTGGCGCGTCACAAGTGTCCCAGGTCGACCAGAGCGAGTCGGCAAGTTCTCCTGTGCTATCCGAGCTTTTAGCAAAGCCAGCGACTCGCGAACGGTGATCGACGAATAGCCTCCTGAAAAGAACATAAACGTTGGCTTACTTCCATCCAATTCGTCAAGGTGTTAGGAATTCCAGTGGAATTATTGTAATAGCCCTGTTCTCAAAGCGAGAATTCCACTTCGCGTGAGCGACTTTAGCGCTGCCTTGCACGACTTCTTCCTGAACTGTCCTAATGGTCTAGGTGAATAATTTTCGCGTCAGGTGAACACTCAGTTTGACGAAGAGGCAGTATAGGCGCCTCCACGACTGCCGAATTCATAACAACCAGGCACTCTCGCAGGATACTTTCACGACTACTAGAAAGAAATCAGCGCCATAGTTGACCGCTAACAGCAATTGACACAAAACTGAAACAATATAAACAAAATCTAGCGGTAATACATAAGATTGTATTTATTTGCCATTGCCATCGTTGTCGGACGAAAGGAACAACTCCGCACGAAGCACTAATTCGTTTGAGCGAATGGGAGTATGCGTTCTCTAAACACCGGAAAGATAATATGGCCGTCATTCCACGAAAGACGTTCTTACTTGAGTCCTGCGAGTCTCCACTGAAGTGAGGACCATCTGCAGCTTCTGCCCCAGCCTGCTCGTCTGCTGGACCTGCTGGATTCTGCTCAACACCCGGCAAGAAGCTAAAACGGCGATGCCTTTCAGGGCTGCTTGGTCCGGCTCCAAGTTCAAAGCTAGTTACAGGTCGTCTACCGCGGGGAGGCGGTGCTGGGCCAGCCGAAGCACCCGGATTTCCATGAGGCCTAAACGGGAACAACCGGCATTCATTCATGATATTTACTGATTTCTCGAACAGGTACGTATTGAATATCTTCCTTTGTCCCAGAGGTAATTCTGACAACAAATTGTATGGATCTTAATACGATATCCAATCAGCCTCCGGAGAGGATGATAGGAAGCCGTATCTACCTCCGCAAAAATTCATCGAGCACTATTCGTCAATTGCTAAAAGTAGAATCTGACCTCCAAAAAATAAATAAAAGACATCACTTTCAGAAGGAAAAACAAAACAAGAGCTACGAGCTCATATGGCATATGGCACCCAACAAGATAGGTTCAGGGGGTCTTGTTTTCTTGTTTTATATTTATGTTATGTAGTCTAACTAGCACGAATAAATGAATGAATGAATAATGTTACGAGTAGGTGGTACAAGAAAGTAAAAGAGAACTTCACAAAACACCCCGCCATTCAAAAATGCGGTTCGGACCTCGCCAACCCAATCCACCGCCAACCTTCCAAGTTTCAACCCAAGAAATCCACTCGCTATGTCCCGAGACGTGCCCAAGATTTCCGGTACCCCCTTCCAGTTCCCCATATACCGCGGCCGAGCCTGGTCTGGACTCCTAACTGGATCATCTGAGGAATTTTCTCTTACCACCTACCTTTCACTCGAACCTGAGCATTTTTTGGGAGACTTCAGGCAAATCTCCTCCCCCTCCCACCCCCATCGTGGTCGGATCCCGTTCGAACCTTAAAATATGTCATCTAGGGCATATGATCCCTGTATCTTCTAAGTTTCATTCAAATTACTCCACTTATTTGACCCTTATACGAGCCACAAAATTTCCGGGACTCCCCTTCCAACTCCGCCCACCGTGGCTGAATATGACTCGGAAACATAAATGTCGCATGTCCGACTTATCCTCTTCCCGTCCATCAAGTTTGACTGATCATGATGGTCGGATCGGGGAAACGACTATTCTCAAGTCAGTCTGTTCCGGTCCCTGTCTTCCAAGTTTTCCCCCAACTCCCCCACAGTATTCGAATCTGGTCCGATTATGTCAACGATGTATCTAGGACTTGCGCTGGCTCTTCCCACCAAGTTTCATCCGATCCCTCCACTCTAAGCGTTTCCCAAGATTTCCGGTTCCCCCCTCCGGCTCGCGCCAGTCATCGGATCTGATCTGGATTTGAACTGGGTCGTCTGAGACACGGCGTCTTTCCAAATATCAAGTTTCATTAAGATCCGATCACCCTCTGGAAAGTTATAAGTACCTCAAGATTCCGGATTCCCCCCTCCTCCACTCCTCCCCGGACCTGACATGGAACATCTGAGAAGAAGCTCTTTCCACTTGCCAAATTTCATTCAAATCCAATCACCCGTTAAAAACTGCCCGTGCCACTAGATTGCGAATTCCCAATCCCTCCATTCCTCCCACGATGGTCAGATCGAGGAAATGACTATTCTCAAGTCAATCTATTTGGGTCCCCGACACGCCTAACAAGTTTCATCGTCCTAGCCCATCAGGAAGTACCGAACTCGCGCACTTACTAGAAATCCGCCCCCCCCCCCCAACTCCCCCACAGTGCCCCAATCCCGTCCTATTATATCAATGACGTATCCAGAACTTGTGCTTGTTCTTCCCACGAAGTTTCATCCAGATCCCTCCACTCTAAGTGTTTCCAAAGATTTTCACCCCCTCCCACTCCCCCCAATATCACCGGATCCGGTCCGGATTTGAACTGGGTCGTCTAAGACACGGCGTCTTCCCAAATATAAAGTTTCATTAAGATCCGATCACCCTCTGGGAAGTTATAAATACCTCAAGATTCTGGATTCCCCCCTCCTCCGCTCCTCCCCGGACCTGACATAGAACATCTGAGAAGAAGCTCCTTCCACTTGACAAATTTCATTCAAATCCAACCATCCGTTAAAAAACTGCCCGTGATTCCCAATCCCTCCACTCCTCCCACGATGGTTAGATCGAGGAAACGACTATTCTCAAGTCAATCTATTCGGGTCCCCCACACGCCTAACAAATTTCATCGTCCTAGTACATCAGGAAGTACCGAACTCGCGCGCTTACTAGAAATCCGTCCCCCCACCCCCCAACTCCCCCCACAGTGCCCCAATCCCGTCCTATGATGTCAATGACGTATCTAGAACTTGTGCTTGTTCTTCCCACTAGTTTCATCCAGATCCCTCCACTCTAAGTGTTTCCAAAGATTTTCAGTTCCCACTCCCTCCAATATCACCGTATCCGGTCCGGATTAAAAATGGGGCGTCTGAGACACGAGGTCTGCCTATATATCAAGTTTCATTAAGATCTGATCACCCGTTCGCAAGTTAAAAATACTTCACTTTCAGGATCCCCCCCCCCCCGCCCAGATTGTCGGATCGAGGAAACGAATATTCAACGACTTTAGCTCCCCCCAATGTCACCGGATCCTGACACGAGGTCTTCCTATATATCAAGTTGCATCGAGATCCGAACACCCGTTCGGAAGTTAAAAATACCTAATTTTTTCGGATCCCCCCTCCCTCCAGCCCCCCCCCCCCGATGGTCGGATGGGGAAACGACTATTCTCAAGTCAATCTGTTCGGGTCTCTGACATGCCTGCCAATTTTCATCGTTCAAGCACATCAGGAAGTACCGAACTCGCGGGATCACTAGAGAAACTCGACCCTCCCCCCCCCCTCAACACCCCAAAGTGAGCAGATACCGGTTCGGTTATGTCAACCACTTATCTAGGACTCGTGTTTGTTCTTTCCACCAAGTTTCATCCCGATCTCTCCACTCTAAGCGTTTTCCAAGATTTCCGGTTTCCCTCTCAACTCCCCCCAATGTCGCCGGATCCGGTCTGGATTTAAAATGGGCCGTCTGAGACACGAGGTCCTTCCATAGATCAAGATTCATTAAGATCCGATCACACGTTCGTCAGTTAAAAATACCTCATTTTACCTATTTTTTTTTTCAGATTCCCCTTCCCTCCACCCCCCCCCCCCCCCCCAGGTGGTCAGATCAGGGAAGCCCCCCCCCCCCAGCCATGGCCGCCTGGGTTCGTACACATGCTTTGCATATCTAGGTCATCAGTTTTTATCACCCATAAAGTTTCACTTGAATCAGACCATTTTTTCGCAACCTACGGAAGTCAGTAATTTCCGGATTCCCCCTCCCTCTAGTCCCCGAAAAATGATGGGGTCCAGGAACGGAAGTCTTCATGTGTCAGAAGCATTGTGTCGGGTCCTTAAGTCCATTTGGCCGGGTCAATAATATGCCTGCCTAGTTTTATCGTCCTTAGCACATCTGGAAGTATCCTATCTCCAAAGAGCCCCGACGTGATCTGGTTCTGTCAAGAATATATCTAATGATTATGCTTGTTCGTCCCACCAAATTCCATCCCGATCCCTCGACACTAAGCGTTTCACAGAAATTCTGGTGCCCCCTTTCAGCTCCCCTACCCCCCCCCCCCCCCCAAGTATTGGATCCGGTCCGGACTTGACATGGAACATCTGAGACAACAGCTTTTTCCGCTTGCCAAGTTTCATTCAAATCCGAACGCCCGTTCAAAAGTTATAAATGCCACTAGATTCCGGATTCCCCCATGCCTCCAATCCCCCCACGATGTTCGAATCGTGCAGACGACTATTCTCATGTCGGTCTATTCGATCCCTCATATTCTTGCCCGAGTTTCATCATCTTATTACATGAGGAAGTACCGAACTCGCTGGATCACCAGAATCCCCCCCCCCCCCCCCACAGTGCACGAATCAGGTCCGGTTATGTCAATGATGTCTAGGACTTATGCTTGTTCTTCCCACCAAGTTTCATCCCGACCCCTCCACTCTAAGCGTTTCCGAAGATTTCCGGGTCCCCCTCCAACTCCCCCCAACGTAACCGGATCCGGTTCGGATTTGAAGTAGGTCTTCTGAGTCACGAGGTCTTTCCAAATATCTAGTTTAATTAAGATCTGATCACGCGTTATAAATACCTCAAGTTTCCAGATTCCCCCTCCCACTCCCCCCACGATGCTAGGACCGAGGAAGTGAATAGTCCTAACTTAATCTTTTGGGGTCCCTGATATGCCTGCCAAGTTTCATCGTCCTAGCTTATCTGAAACTGCCCAAACTAGAAAAACCCGAACGGACGGACCCGAACCGACCGACAGACCGTCAGACCGACAGACGGACAGAAATTGCGATCGCTAAATGGCACTTGGCCGAAGGGCAAGTGCCATAAAAAGATGGTATTGGATTGGGATTGTATTGTTATAGACGGAAATGCCCGGGTCACAACAATAGTAATTTTCACATTTCTGCAGCAGGCTAGGATTGCCATTTCCCTAAAAAAGAATTCCCTACAAAAGTAGCAAATAAGTACTACCAAATAAGATATCAAAGAAGACAAAAAATCTGTAACAATAATAGTTAAAACACATAGTTAAAAATATCAACCTCGCAGCGCTCAGCAGATATTTTCCATAACCTGCCTCGTCTTCTGCCCGGACAGGTTGTCATCAATGGCCGTCTCTTATAATCCGATATCAAGCTCGATGTCGGAAGTTAACCTTTAATAAATATTCCTTCAGCCCAAGCTGACTGCGAATCATATTTGATGGTGCAAAACGATACGTCAGCTGAATTGGAGCTATATTTCGGACCTTCTTGGCAAGGGTCCTCTTCAGGCTCAAAACCGCTCAAGAAGGGTCGAAATATAGCTCCAATAAAATTCAGCTTACGTATCCGTTTTGCACCATCAAATATTAACCTTTAATATATTACTGATATTTACTGTCCAGTTTCAGTTCAAAAATCAGAAACAAGTAGAAAGACTGAAAAAGATATTTCTCCTCAACGGTTGAATACCGAGACAAATCTACAATTTGAGGACCTAGGTAGGCCTATCGAAAGAAACGACGATGCAATAGCTTTAGTCTGTACCCGTCAACAGATTTCGGGGACCTCTCAGAGTCAGTCGGTCACAAAAACCGCTCTTGAATGACCTAGCATCTACATCAGTGGAGCTTGCTGGGACCTTCTAAAAGCAACACAACGTAATAGGAGGTTACCAGGTCAATATTGGTCGAAGATCTTGCACACACTGTTAATAGAAACAGAGTTTTCAAAGGTTTGGTGCCTTGTTTTAACGATTCAGATCTGACCGAAGAGTAGCCAGACAAAAAGTCACCAGCACCCGGTGTTATAAAGTACCCACCCACGAAACAGAGCAAAATAAAACTAGAGTAGCGCCAAGAGATATGCTCTCCATGCTTCGGAAAAGAACCATACTCGTAGTGCCACCCACTACGCTTGCGGCATTTAAAGCTAGAAAAACTTCAAGGTTTAAAAATCTGCACACACCAAGGGAACAATGGAGGCTGTATAATTTTTCTACAAATGTTCAGAATATGAAGTTATCGGAGTCAGCACTGGTGAACGACTGAATGAGTTTCAGTAGGGATGTTCTCTGTCGCTACTGGTGATAGCTATTCGGGTGTGTCTCAAATTTGTCAAGTCTTGGCGCTACTCCATAGTGTTATTCGGCTCTGCCAGGAAAGCACTGACCGGGCTCGAAGTTGTCTTACATTCGAAGGTCTGACGAAACTGGGAATACCTGGGGTTGTCTGAAAACAGGACACACTTACTCTTCAACTACGCTTCTCCTCCTAGTTTCAATGACGTCATAGCTGTCAGTGTCCGTTTCATACCCGTCTGCTCCACCGTCGACATTGCGAACGCTGGCGTAAGGGTGTTCTCGCTCGGCTAAACAAAGAACAAAGTAAACATCATTTTTTTTTTTTTTTCTGTTTAATGCATTCCATTTAAACAATTTTCATGTATAAGCCGCTACCTCATACAAAAACACACATTCCCCAGTAAGCCTCGGCTCACGGTCGCTCTGAAAACTCTGGCAGATTTTCCAATTATGTCCATGCAAGCAGAGATTCTTGGCATAATTAGGTTGCAAAACAATCAGCTTACGGAAATAAGACCGTCTTTGTTTTTCTAGGAAGAAAATTATGTTCGGGAAGTCGGACAGCACGACACGTTTCTAAAACTGGCGACTTGAACGGAAATTATTTGCTCTTGTTTCTAATTGTGTTTTAATATCTGGAGCCACATAAAATGAAACTTGCAACGCATATTGCTTTTATAAGATAACCCATGTTTTTGTTTACGTCACATGCTTCAAGAATTTTCACGTTTGGTTCTGGAGTCGAGGGTTCGATCCTGACCAGGCAAAAATAGTTTGCTTTAAACATGATATGGTGACTAAAAAAAAAAGACTGACTGCATTCATGGATAGATAGGAAATTCTGTGAAAATAGTGACTGAGCATATGCAATGGTATCCGAGAAAATGATTTCTGATTCGCTCAGGTATACTGCAAGGAAATGACTGGGCTGAGTTTGGTGTGGCACGGGAACGACTGGTTATTCGTGCATTTCAAACTTTACAAGGCCTACCTTAGACGCATGAAGTGAAAAGTCTATAAGTTAGCTCTACTTCAGAGAAGCCTTCCAAGTATTCAATGTTTGCAGTAGGCAATTAACAAACAAACGATTAGAGGAACGAACGGCATCGAATCAGGGGAAATCAAATATTCATATTCTTTCGATTAGTTGGTTTAAAAAGATCCAAGTCCTACCTTTCTTCTTGATTTTAGAATAGGGGTGAATGGACTTTAATTTCTTGATTTTTGCATACGGAGGTGTTGCAGACCCTTTCCCAGGGACATCGAGCATTCCTTGTTCCTGCTGAGCCTCTCCAGCTGGCTCACGTCGACTGTCCACCTCATTCCCTAGCTGGGCATACAAGTCACTGTAAGCATCTGGGGCAGAGTCTCGTTGCACTGTCCGATTGAAGTTTTCGTCTGGACTAGAAACAGATGAAGGCGGTATCTCTGGCAGTCTACGGTTGCTAGTCGACCTAAAAAAAATTTAATCTGTAACTCTCCAACAGACGAAGGTAAAGATCTAACCATATTTTTCTTTTCTATAAACTATGGAACCTGCATTTCATTGTCAGGCACGCAGTTCGAACTTACCTATGAGAACTTTGTGCTGAAGAAAAGCGAAACTTTAATCAAATACAACAAGAGCTGCGAGCTGATATGACACTTGTTACGAGTAGATTGTACAAGAAAGCACATGAGAACGTCACAAAATACTCCCTTCAACCCCCCTGGGATCGGACCTAGGAATAGGATATCTAGTTTCACGCGAGCCTGAGCATTTCAAGCATCGTCTACGATCATCTAGGACAAATGTTTCATCACACTACTTTGATCCCCTAAGACTGCCATACCATTTCCAGTACCTGTCCCCCTCAAACTCCCCCTACCACCGCCAATCTGGTTCAGCCACATAAACAGATTATTGAAAGCATTTTCTCTTACTGGCTATCAAGTTTCACTCGAGTCTTCGGGAAACTCCGGTACCACCCACACGCACACCACCGTGCTCGGATCCGGTCCGGACCCTAAAATACGTCATCTAGGGCACATGGTCTCTCTACTTTCCAACTTTCAACCAATTACTCCACTCGTTTGACCCTTATGCGAGCCACACCAATAGCACACTAGGCCGCATAAACTCAATAAAGTACAATTTGCATCCCATTATGCCGTTCCGTTTGGCTTTTGTGCATATCACAAAGTTTCCGGACCCCCCCCCCCTCCAACTCCTCCAGCTGTTGCGGCTTGTGGTTCCGAGACGTGTTTTGGTTATCCAGGTCATCAGTTCTGATCACCCATACAGTTTCTCTCGAATCGGACCACCAGTTCGCGAACTCGCACACTAAAGTCAGTATTTCCGGATTCCCCTTCCCTTAACTCCCCCCAAAAATGGTCGGATCCAGGAATTGAAGTTTTCCCAGAGCTAATGCTATTTGGTAGAGCCACTAATGCCTGCCAAGTTCCATCGTCCTTAGCACATCTGGAAGTATCGTAAATCGCGAAAACCGGAGTTCTGGGAAACCACCTCCGACTCCCCCCAAAGAGCCCCGATATGATCTGGATCAGTCAAGAACGTATCTAAGGCATATGTCGTTCTTCCCACCAAATTCCATCCCTATCCCACGACGCTGAGCGTTTCAAAGTTCCGGTGCCCCCTTCAAATCCCCCCCCCCCCCCCTCCCCACAAGTATTGGATCCGGTCCGGACTTGACATGGAAGACAACACCTCTTTCTACCAGCCAAGATTCATTAATATCCGTTAGCCCGTTCAAAAGTTATTAATGCCACAAGATTCTGGTTACCTTAAATTACCTTAAATCGCACTTCCGGCGAGACAAGGTGGTGTGATCCTCATATCGAGTCTCTCGCTGGTTGGCAGCTTGATTGTTAGATCGTTGTTTTTACGTCGGCTCACTGGCACTCCAGTGTAGCCGATACCCCTCACGATAGTCGGATCAGGCAAACGACTATCCTCAAGTCAGTGTTAGTTTACAGTCCCTGATATGCCAGCCCAGTTTCATCGTCCTAGTACACCAGGAAGTACTAAACTCGCGGAATCATCAGAATTCCAAATCCCCCCCCCCCCCACTCCCCCACATGGTGCCAGATTTCCGGCTCCCCCCTTCAACTCCCCCCGAAGTCACCGGATCCTATATGTTACGTGAGTCGTCTGAGATACGAAGTCTGTCCAAATATCAAGTTTCATTAAGATCCGACCACCCGTTCAAGAGTTATAAATGCCACAAGATTCGGGATCCCTCCTCCCTCCACTCCCCCCACGATGCTCGGATCGGGGAAGCGACTATTTCCAACTTCATCTTATCGCGTTCCTCATCCGCCTGCCAAGTTTCGTCGTCCTAGCTATGTGGAAGTGCCCGAACTAGCAAAACCCGGACCGACAGACCGACGGACGGAGAGAAATTTCGACTGCTATATGGCACTTGGCCGAAAAGCAAGTGACATAAAAAGTAAAAGGTAGTCACAACTTACTTCTTAGCTTGGCTTGATAAGTTGTCTCCATTCTCCAAGCTATTTCCAAGGGATCCATCTGGCTCAACAGACCTAGTGGAAAAGAAAATGAAGTTTCTTAAAGGACACCTCGTATACTGCATAGTGTTTCTGCTCAGATGTTCTGCGATAGTTGACCACTTTAAAACTAAGCTATGCTCATCCCTACAGAACTAGAGCTAGAAGCTCATATTCTTGTACCATAAGCAAAATCCTGGAATGCGTCCTTCTACCAGAAATAGTTGAAAAATGTCGCTTTGGTTCAATGCAGTTTGGATTCCGTTCGAGCGCCAGTTGTGCGCACGCTCATCACATATTGACAAAAATGATGAAACAGGCTACCCGCGACAAGTCTGCTGTACATATGTGTTCTATAGATGTAGCTGGTGCTTTTGACAATATAACAGATTCTCAGGCCCTATTTTCTCTCATTACTTCTGGCGTGAATCTGTATGTTGTCTATCTGTTAAAATTTTGGTATGGTCATTCGTCACTAAGGTTCAAATGGGAAGGTAGCTTGTCAGAGATTATTCCTGTCCGAACTGGTGTTCGCCAAGGGGGAGTCTTATCTCCCTACATCTTCAAATCGGCCATATCTTCTTGTCTCGATTCCTTGCATCCTGCTTACTTCTATAAAGACTATGCCTTCAGCTGCATAGCCCACGCGGACGACTTGCTCTTAGTAGGCCGTAGCCGATCCACACTCACAAAAAATGTAAGTAAGCTGTCGTCGGAACTTCTCAAAATTGGCCTTGAAGTTAACCTGTCGAAATGTGAGTACCTGCATTTCAACCCTTCGTCAAATGGTTCGAATGCATCCAAAGCTTCTATATCTCTTGGACCGTTCATCGTCAAATCAACAGACTCTCTACGGCGGCTCGGCATAACATTCAAATCTTCATTGTCAAAATTTTGCTCTTCGGTTGTTCAAGAAGTTTATAAATCAATCCGTAGCGCCTATGGGCGCATCGTCCCCAACTGGGGGCGCTATAATCGTAAAGCTTTTGGAAAATTGTACAGCACCTTCTGCGCTCCTGGGCGTCACTCATGTTCTGCGAAAGAAGCAGATTAAAAAGATGACATCATGTTATTTTAAATATGCAAAGCACCTACTCCACTTGTCGAAATTATGTCATAACCATACATTGACGGAGAAATTCAAAATTCAAGATGCAATTGTTACCCTTTTGGATGTTTCCTCATCGCTTTCAAAAATCATGGACAGCAGGGCCCAACCAGCGCATGACGTTGTCCACTGCTTCCTCACTGAAGATTGAAAATTAAGTGTCTTTTTCTGTGTATTTATGTGTTTTGTTTATTTTCTTTATCTTCTTCATTTACTCCGCCTTTTCAAAATGGCGGGTCATAAATGAATTACTTACTTACTATATGGCACTGGCAAGGCTGGGTCAGGGGATGAAAGTAGGAATTTGCCAATATATGGGTTTGTTGTGATCATTTGTAAGCAAGACCTTTCAGATAAGAATGATCACGTGCCCTTGGAAATCATGAGGATGTATAGTTTGGTAAAAAAAAAAATATTTTCATTTTTGCATTTGGCTGTGATGATGCTCGCTTTAGGGGACTAGAAATTGATCTATAATCAAAACCCTCGAGGCAAAAAGGATCATGGGGAATTTAGTTCGGTCAAAATAAGTTTTTCGACTTTTCGGTTAGGACGCGCAAGGGTGCTAGAAATTTATTTTTTAAGCAAAACCCTTGTTGCATAAGGACCACGGACCCTCGGGGATCACGAAACGTATCGTTTGGTCAAAAGTTTTTTATTTCATTTTGCGGTTAACATGCGAACTTAAAGGGAGCTAGAAATTATTTTTCTAAGTAAAACCCTTAAACGACCCCTCTTGTTTATTCTGCCATTTATAATATACCTGCCCCCCCTATGGAGTTATAAACTTCTAAAATTCCCACCTTTCTCAGTTGTTTCGTTTTATACCTACGCGTTTTTAGCGCTTTCTCGGCCGTGCCGAGTTTTGCCGGTTACACAGCGCAAGGCTTGCCAGACTCTTGAACGTCCGCTGGCAATTCTTTCACACACTAGGATATGAGAATCTTCTCAATTTTTCGAATATAATTTAGAAGTCTGTGACTCCATTGTCGGAGCCACGTAGACATACCAGGACCCACAAAAGTGTGTCCTGGGTTCAAATCCCGGCTGAGGAGCATTTTTGTCTATCAGTTCACTATTTATAAAATAAGAGAATCTTCTGTTTCCTACTTTTTAACCAGGGTGCGTTCAGTTTCAAATTTTTTGCGCCCAGCCGCCGCGTCGGAGAGCAGGAAGGCTGGCTAGAATCGACAAGTAAATCGCTAAATTCATATGGAAAGCGAGGGGTTGCTCACTCTCCGCCACCGGTGTACACCTCGACACGGCACCGACACGGCACCGGCACGGCACCGGCACGGCACCGGCACGGCACCGGCACGGCACCGGCACGGCACCGCGGCACCGGCACGGCACCGGCACGGCAAAGGCACGGCAACGGCGCAACACCGCGGCACCAGCTCGGCACCGGCACGGCACCGCACGGCACCGGCACGGCACCGGCACGGCACCGGCACGGCACCGCACCGGCACGGCACCGGCACGGCACCGCACGGCACCGCACGGCACCGCACGGCACCGGCGACAATTTTTCCGGCCACGGACAAATTTTCTGCAGATTACTCTTCGCCATCTGGTATCTGGTATCTGGCGCCCAATAACGAAGGTACTTGAATGAAAGAATTATTGAAAACATGCAACCGAAGAAGAAGCTGAACTAGATATGAGGAGATGCTGTTGACCAAATGCGCAAAGTGGTCAACCATGGTTTGGTACTGGTGATTGGCGATACTTGGATTTTTCGATATATCGATATTTTCACTTTCGATATTAGATAATCGATATATCGATATTTCCGCTTTCGATATTCAACAATCGATATATCGATATTTTCACTTTCGATATTCGATAATCGATATATCGATATTGATATTTGCTTACCATGCTTCGTTTCGCCAAAATCTAAAAACCAAATTTTCATTAAATAGCATCTTGGATCATTTCAAACTCAGAATAAATGAGAAATAAATTAGGGAAAACATATTGTCCAATTTCGGATATATAAGTGTAGGTTAGTTCGGATTATTTGCAATAATTACGATGAACAAATATCGTTTTCGATAGCGATATTTAGGTTTCGATATCGATATTTGGTGCGATATATCGATCGATCGATATCCGATATATCGCATACTGGATCATCTCGAACTCCGGATAAATAAGAAAGGAATTGCGGAATACACATTGCTCCAATTTCGTATATATAAGTGTGGGTTATGTTGGATTAATTGCAATCTTTACGAATGAACAAATATCGTTATCGATATCGATATTTACTTTCGATATCGATATTTTGTCCGATACATGGATATATCGTTATCGGTATCGAATATCGCCCAAAACTTGAGTCAGCTTCAGTATATTTTGCTTCTGGTGAAGGTAATTCAGTGGCGACCAATCTTTTTTTTATATTTGTAGAGTGTGCTAAGAATGATACTTGGCAGGCATATTTAACTTGGAAAAAGTCAATTTCCCCATCAGACACTCTGGGAGTGCAATAGAGGTATGCTTATTTGAACGTTCGTGCTTCGAACTTTGCCATTTTCATGCACTTGCTGTGGCTAAATATATGTACCAGTTAGCCTAAGTAGGTAGTCAAGGAAGGAAAAGATTGGTTCATAAATTCTTTTATAGAGCCAACCACATTCCTTAAAGTACTCATCATAACCACAAAGTACAGAAAATACTTTGGAGCAAAACATATATTTTCATGATCCCCATGAGCCCATGATTATTTGTGAAACAAGGGTTTTGCTTCAAAATGAATTTCCAGCTCCCTTAAAGGACCCCTCGCACTAATCACTCTTCAACTTACAGTATTTTAAAGTATTTGAATACTTTAAGTATGCTGTGCTTTCAATAAATAACTAACTGTTTTGGCTGTTTTAAGCCTTTTCCGAGACCCGTTGACTTCTAGCGAAACAGGGAAACAATTTGCATAACCGATTTTCCTGATGGAAAAAATTCTCGCAGACAACCGTCGCGCAACCGTCTCGAACCGTCGACAGCGTGATACACATCGAAGGTAGCAAAACACGGCAAGTGAGAAAATCAGCGAGGTTTTGTTAGAGGGGTTAGAATGTACCGCACGAAATGTGGGTCTCCGGGTTTAGAAATATATGTAATGATTACGGAAGTAGGTTGCATTAGTATTATAGGTTGCATTAGTTTGAGCAAAATATACAACTACGTGATCCCCATGAGCCCATAGTCACTTTTGCCTAAAGGGTTTTGCTTTCACATGAATTTCTAGTGCCCTTAAAGTGCAAAAATAAAATACTTTTCACCAGATCATTCTCTTGATTTCCAAGGGCCCACATTCATTCTTATTTCAAGGGTATGGCTTATAATTAAACACAAGAAACCCAAGAATTTACAAATTCCTAAATTTCATCCTCTGACCCAGCCTTGCAAGTACCATATGAGCTGCTAGCTCTTGTATTCAACACACATTGCCGACTTCATTCTCGGCCAATATCTGATGAAATTTGTTTACATGTACATCAGAAATCGTGCTTTATCACAATACTGTAATTTGAAGTAAAAAAAAACCGCGGCACCGGCTTGGCACCGGCTCGGCACGGCACCGGCTCGGCACCGGCACGGCACCGCGGCACCGGCTCGGCACCGCGGCACCGGCTCGGCACCGCGGCACGCGCCACTTGGTGTACATCGTTTTTGGGAGTGAGCAACCCCTCGATGGAAAGTACTAGTATTTTCGAGAAACATTTTCTGGTCCGTTCCATAGTGAAAAGATCATTTCTAGTAAGAGTTGGGCTTTAAAGCAAAAGGGATCGTTGGCTCATGGGAATCACGAAAATGTATATTTTGCTTAAGAGTATTTTTTTTTACTTTGCGGTTAAGATGAGCACTTTAAGGGATGCTAGGATCTGGGAAGTGACAATCTCTAAACCAATCTTGTTAAGCCCCTAATGTTCCGAGTCAAGCTTCTCGTCCTAGCACATCTGGAAGTACCTTAACTCGCGATCACCGGAACTTCGGACCCCCCCCCCTACAAATCCCCCCCACATTGCCACAATCTGGTCCAGTTCTGTCACTGACGTCTCTACGGTTTGTGCTTGTTCTTACTACCAAGTTTCGTCTCGATCGCTCCAGTTTAATCACTCTAATTTTCAACTTCCCCCCGGTTGCACGAATCCGGTCCGGTTCAGTCACTGATGTATCTATGGCTTGTGCTTGCTTCTTCTTCCCACCAAGTTTCATCCCAATCGCTCGTGTCATTCCAACCCCCCCCCCCACATTCATCGGATCCGGTCCGAACTTGAATTGGGATATGTGAGACACGACATCTTTCCAAATATAAAGTTTCATCAAGATCGGATTACCCGTTAGAAAGTTTTACATGCCGCAAGATTCCGGATTCCCCATCCCTCCATCCCCCACGGTTGTCGGATCGGGGAGTGAATTTTTCAAGTTAGTTCGGTCCGGTCCCTGATATGCCTGCCAAGTTTCATCGTCCTAGCATTTCTGGAAGTACCCTAATTCGAGAACAGTGGACCAACAGACAGACCGACCGACCGAAAAGTGATCGGTATATGGCACTTAAAGCGGACAACAGAAAATGGTCTTTCTACCAGACACACAATGCTGATCATCCCTACTCTCACTATGAATGTTCAAAACCACAAAAAACACCGTCAAACAATGACCAAATAAAAAAAAAAAAATCCTCGGTTTGAAACAATTCGGTCTGGACTAAGTCTCAGCCGATTATCCGGGACAGCCTTTATGGTACGTAGGGAGCGAAGGATCAAAATAATAATTTCGATCTAATGCTCGAACTGTTTATTACAAATACAAATAAATTTAGAGCCCAAGACCAATGTGGTACTTCTGAAGACATACAAAAAATAATCAATAAAGTCTTGTAATTCTTTGCTAACCAAACGTGGAAAATTTATCTGGAAAAGAAGAAATTCTGCGTGAGTTTTTTCTCGAGACAAAACAGCAACCCGGCAATCAAGTTCAAATCTAAATAAACTGGTGGCTAGCGATCGGTAAGAGAAGGTAAACAGAATGTTTGGATTAGGTCTTTAAGCGAAGCTGCAAGTGCTATAAAAATTACACACGGCTTCGGCTGTTTTTAAACTCTTTCCATATCCCTTGCCTTAGATGACAATCTTGGCAAAATGTACATAACCCGTCTTCAGACGGAATCAGCTCCCCTGAAATAATGATCGGACGCCCGACACGCCACGTAAAGAGAAGATATCGCAGCAAGTGTGATAATCAGAGTATTTCTATTCGAGGAGATAGGATACACAATGGCCGTGAAGAATCTCGGGAACGAGGAATGATGGAAATACGACTGAAGTAGAAGGAATTATTATCGTAAGCACGATCTCCTTTATCACACAAATATTGTCAAGGGCCCGCGATTTGTTGTTCACTGTTATTAACAAGGGTATTATATTGGAACAATTTATTGGCAACCCTCTTCTCCCTGATAAGTTCCCAGGATTTTTACTAAAATGATCTGACCTTATCGAAGAAAAAAAAGGGACTCTCATGAATGAGGTAGCCTACATTTATTGCTTCTGATCAGAAAGGGAATCCTTCAGCTTCAGACCAAGTTTTAGACAAAAGTGACCATAAATATATGGGGGAGAAGGTCGCTGTAGTGAGCTAGGAGACTTGAAATAAGTAAGTAAGTAAGTAAAGTATTTATTTCCCGTATTTTTCACTTAAGAACAAAACGGAGTAAAAAAAAAGAAAAAGAAAAAAGAAGAGACATTTAAGGCACAACATATACAGACACATGACGTTTTACATAATAATTACGGATCACGAACTATAAAAGTGTCTAAGCCAGGGGTGGTTCCATTTCCCCTGGAAATTTGAAATTACCCGATCCACGGCGATACTAGGGTCCGCAATCTGGTGTTTTTCAATCAAGAAGGTGTTCCTCGTCCACAAGGGACAGCGCAGCAGAAACTTTGCAAATCTGAAGTAAAGGGACCGGAGCTTACGTTTTTGGGTCTCGGTTAACAAATTCCAAAACGGCGCGATATACAGGATATGCGGCAATGCGACAGCGTTATACATGATCGCGAGATACTTTCGGCATAATAGGAGTCTACTGGCGACGATAGAACCGTATGCGGTTCGAAGTTTTTTCTCGACGTGTTTAATGATTAGTACACGAGTTTCTTTAAGGTTACGGCCTATCGGCAGACCAAGGTATACGACGTGAGACGAAACGGTAATTGACTCGCTACCCAGTTGAAGGTGTTCAGGTTGAGGGGAATTATCATTGAAAAACAGTACTGCAGATTTAGACGTATTGAAGGCGAGGCCGATTTTTCGATATTCATCTCGTAGGATCATGAAATTCGATACATGACCAGGCTACCTAGTTGTCGTAGCAAATATATAGGCAACATATGTTATGAAATTCACAGATTTACCCAGGTTCCGAAACTATGTTCTTTGACAACTGCCCCAACACCAGTAGCCGATTCCTCAGAGGATCATCTTAAAATTTCTCAGCTTGCCCTAACCAACCAGAGATCAGATAGATGTATGGTGATCGATGATACAGCCTAGGCCAAGTTTGAGTTGTGCAAAAGGCTTAGGGTATACCATCTAGATCCAACACTATCAACTTTTACCTTAGGTAAACTTTCACAGTACGGTACCTAATGTTTGTGTAAGGCAGAACTTATGCACTTACATTTTTATTGGAATTATGTGACAAAAGATATACCTATACATGAAATACAGTAAAAATGCTCCTACTAACCTTTTTGATTTTCGCATGCATGTGCACAGCCCGATAGTCAGAATCGTGAGACCAGATCCCACAGTTATGCAGATAAATTCCAAAACACTCATCCTGGATTCCTTAAGGACATTTCTCGCACCACTTCACTGACTCCAAGCAGATTCCATTATCTCAAGTAACCCTTATTTTCAAAGCTGAATCCTTTTTCATTATGTTGTCTCAAAGTTACCTGCAAAAAGATACACATAACTGTACAATAAGCATGAAGTATGACAAGGGGGTTTGACAAAGGCTGAAGCTCTCCCAGGAGTTTGGTGTCAAATCTTCGAAATCACCCAATCCATACAAATATTTCCCCTTCCGAAAAGCTGGCAAAAAGGCTCCCTCGCAAGGTAGCTGCGGTTGAAAAGCTGCAGCCGAGCAAATGTGCCCACGAGAGGTTCGCAAAGAGTTTCGACCCTTCGTTTCTAAATTTGTATAATGAAGCGTAAGCTGAGCTGTTAGTTACATTCGTACAGTTATTTATGATTGTCGTAGCCCTATATACGTAGGCCTATTATGATTTATGTGTGCGCTCATGGGTTGTATCTATGACGATATCAATCAAATTTGGCGTAAGCCATGACAAGTTTTTGGTGAATAAAAAGATTTATCTACCTATCTATGAGTGACTAGTCCGACCATAGAACCTGCCTATGCTAAACTTATACTGAACTTCTC
The DNA here is from genome assembly GCA_023053575.1 of Branchinecta lynchi. Taxonomy (NCBI): domain Eukaryota; kingdom Metazoa; phylum Arthropoda; class Branchiopoda; order Anostraca; family Branchinectidae; genus Branchinecta; species Branchinecta lynchi. Next base: position 20,985,730 of record JAKZAP010000004.1, on the reverse strand, counting down.
CTAGCCCTAACTTCAATGGGAGGGTTATAACCTGACCCTTTAGAAGTTCGACTAAACTAGACTACGGTACAATACAGTTCAGAAGCATTGTGACCACAACTTGGGCACTTGAAAAGGGTCAGGTTATGACAGTGTTGGCAAAAAGCAAAGAAAAAAGGCAACCTTTTACAAGCAAACCATTGACTTCTACTACACATCCCCAAGTCTGGATGGCCTATGCACAATGCTGCCTACCCTATCCCAAATTCCAGGTAAGCTACTGTGGGTAATGTAACCCTAACCCTGACCACTATCCAGAACTTCAATTGACTGATTTCTGAACTTCACTCAAGTCACTGATAGATTATGGTGGCTACCCAGCATTTGGCATTGGCTATCTTAAAATCAAGGATGTGGGGGATATAAACCGCATGATTGGGATTTGCACAGTCCATGTGCCAATCCCATTTCATTGCCTTTGTCCGGACTGTGAGGAAATGTTCGGGCAAACCCTCTTGCACTTCCTGTATTTTATGGTAGATTTCTCTACTTAACTGTTTTACAGCTGGGTCATCAGCTACTTGCTATACAGAGCCAGAACACTGGTTCAGTCAACTTCTGCACACCTCCGGGGAACCTAAAACTGGGGAGAACACCTGTCTTTGTTTGTCCAAAAGAGAGACAAGTCCAAAGCTTTAACTGCTCGGCTATCAAAGCACGTGTTAGAGGGGTAAAATAAAAGGTGCGGAAACAGCCTGGAATGGGATAATTTTCAGTAGTTTCGTCCTATGTCTTAACCTAGGCTAGTGAACCAGTAGTGAACCTGCCATGTATTTAGTTATATTTTCAGTAACCCCGAGGTTTGCAGTTAAAACTGCAGTAGAGGTATGCTTATATGAATGTCTCCTAGCAGTGAATGGTTGCAGAACGAAAACATTAAAACCCACAACAAGCAACTTTTACTGCACAACACTTGCCAAAAACTTTATTTGAGGACAAACTTAGCATAAGCTAAAGGACTGTCAAATATATACTATGCTCTCAATTTTCTACTGTTTTTCTTTTCAAGTTTACCACACTGCAAATCATGAAACTTAGTTTGTGGAATTAAAAACACTATTGTCAGTAGGTGATTCCGCATAAGACCAAGCAAGCATTATGGAAATGATTCACCAGGGCAAAATTTCACTGGTAGATAGCATTCAAATCAAAGGATGACTACACAAATTTATTTACCTTGCTGCCCGATTGTTCAGGTCAACCATTTGGAATAAGAAGCATTTCTAAAATTCAAGGAATTACTTGAACAGACCATGCCTTACATTCCATTCAACTGTTTTATACCAGTTTTAGAAGCAAGAAACAAAACCGAAGTTCTAGAGATTTTGACAGGTGTGTTGAAATAACCATATGTCTAATGCCGGTGACTCAACTACCAAGGAAAAAAACTAATCCTAATGTTCTTTCATGTTTTACTTCAGTGTTCAGTCCTTGAGGACTGGCTTGCTTAACTACAAAACGATTGCAGCCTACAGAGTGAAATGGAATCATTAAAACAAAATAATTTAGTATGTGGAATAGAGGGGAGGGTCCGGGGAGAGAGTTAGGATTTGTTTCAAAAGAAGTTAGTAGTAGGTTAATTGACCAAGAAATCCAGGTTTGGTTAGCTAGGATAAGAGATAGTGGATCCTTGAGTTTGTATGCAGAGGATAAAGAGATTTGGGGTGAAGAAATTTATTTTAAAGCGGGTCTTAAAAAAAGAGGAAATGAAACTAATTTTAAATATGAGGGCAGATAGCTTGCCACTTGGTGTAAGAAGAAAGTATTTGGGAAGTGTTAGGGAGAAATCTGGTCCTTACTTTTGTCCAATGTGCGGTGAGGGAGATGAGGATCTAATTCATTTTATGTCTGGTTGTGATGAAATTGAGGATCTGAGGGAGGAAATTTTTAAGGGAGGGATTCATGGGAGGAAGTGGTTGGTAAATATTATGCGGAGTAGGGATTTTCTTAGTATAAGAAACCTGGCGAGGTTCCTCAGAGTGGCCAGTCGGCACAGGGAAAAGTGTTTGAGTGGGGTTTAGTGTAGTAGTGTGACCGTTTATTTTGTATTTACATGTTGTTATTTATGTGTGTTTGTTATGGTCTTTGGGCTCTGAAGACAAATAAATATCATATCATCATATCATATTCTGACTCTGTATTTTATAGTCACATCCAAAAGTTTTATCGGAATAAGAGAAATGTTTAAAACTCATACAACAAAAAGAAAGACTGATTCCAATTGGTTGATCTTTACAGTATTGTTATAACCTATCGCTAGAATGGGAGACTTCATTTCTGTGTTAAAATCTGGAAGCTGTCAAGCTCTCATTTCCAAGGAAACTTTCTGGAAAACTGGAGTTATATATCAAGAGTTAGAATAGCATTTCCAACAATTTACAGGATCGGAATCATTACCAAATGCCAAGAATCTGGTCTCAAAGTTATTAGTCTGATACCTCACAATGTAAGTTATTTTGTTCATGTTCTTTTGGCCTTCCCGACATTCATACCTGACCTCGTTTTTACAAAACCTTGAATGCTGCAGCGAAAGTCATTCATGACATTCATGTTCTTCTGGCCTTCTCGACATTCATACCTGACCTCGTTTTTACACAACCTTGAATGTTGCAGCGAAAGTGTTACAACGAAATATCCATGCTGTCCTGACAGTCAAAGGAAAAATCTGATTTTTTTTTTCAGCAGATGTGGCCAAAAATAATCAAATTCTATGCCTTTTCTTTGTCTTGAAGCTACTTTAAAAAAGGATTTTCTGGGTTTTCACTCTGGTAGTTCTACCTTTTGCATCTCTTCATCTCTCCTTTTTCATTTTTCTCGCAAGAATACTCAGGTAACAATGAGGAGGAATTGTTGGAAAACAAAAATATGTTTATTAGAAAAACTGAAGCAAAATTTATTCCTTCAGTATGTAAGCCATTTTATTAGCTTCAGTATGTAAACCATTCTATTAGCTTCAATTTAGTATGTTCATCATATTCTTGGGTTCCTTTTTAAGCCAGATAGATTTTTCTGAAGGAAAGACTTCTCTGGAAATTTGAAATCTTGTCTGAGGTTGGGATTTGGCCTCAAAGATCTTGAAATGAAGTTTCTATACAGTCCTAACTAGTTTGAAACAGAGGAGTCATTTAGGGAGGGACAGAGCAGTCTACCACAAATCCCCGATTTTTGGATACCCTATGCCAAATGCTGGGTATATCTAGCATTTGGCATAGCCTATGCCTAACGCTGGATACCCTATGTCAAACGCTGGATACCTATTGGTAACCTAACCCTGACCTACCATAATATAAAGGAGTTCTGATTGGTTGACTTTTTAGCTTCACTCAAATCATCAATATTTTACTGGGTTACAGTATCCAGCACCTGCCATAGGGTATACCAAACGCTAGACATATCCAACTTTTGGCATAGGGTATCCAAAAATCAGGGGTTTGTGGTTGACTGGGACAGAGGGGTGGCTGCCCCCCAACCCCCCCCATTGCCTTCCAAGGGCAGTCCAAGGAGGCCCAGAGCTACCCACAAAAAAACAGAAAAATAGCCCAAAAATCAGTTTCTCATCAGAATTGTGGCAATCTCTCTGTTCCATGTACAAGTCTAAGGCTGTGCTGGATTTCCAACAAGTACATTTTATGGTATCTCCCCCCCCCCCCCCAATCACTTCAAACCACACATGCATCCAATGCTGCCCCCCCCCCCCCCTGTTCATTTTCAGCAAAATGATGCCTCTGGTTTATAACTAGTTCATAAATGTCAACATCTGAACATGGAAAATCTATATAGCCTAACCTAGAAACTGCCTAGAGCCTAATTAGGACCTGCCTTCTAACACTTTTTAGCCAATTTTCACAATTGTATAGCTTGGGTTTGGGGCCTTGAGGTCTGTCCCTCCCTACTAATGACTAACTTCAGTTCTAAAACATTTTTTTTTTACAAAGTTGGAGGAGCAGAGCCAGAGGAGTTTGGCAGATAATTAACAGAACTTTCCAGACCACTAGAAGACATTATATTCTGGGCGTGGAATGGAGTGCATCAAATTCTGAAAAATAAAACTAGGATAAAATGAGCCTAAGCCTAGATAGAGCGTGTTCCATCCTACTTGCCGTAGTTACTACTCATGACGCTGGCATGACGTCACAAATTCTGTCTTTCTGCGATCAAGGTTGGAACAACTTTCTATGTTCCAGCAGAATATAATGCCATGGGCGAATCCGACCAATCACGTTGCAGAGATGTGCAGTTACTAGGCTACGCTTACCACGCTCCTGAGCATAGTAAGCAAATAGTAACTATTAGTTCGTATTTTGAGAAGGTTGGAACGGTCAGCGTAGTAACTTTTCGTGAGGACGGAACATAAATAGTAACTATTGTTAGAAGGGTGAAACACGCTCATAGGCTACCTACTTGGTTGTGTTATCAGTCAGTAATCAGAGATCAGTTTTGTTTATTGTTTATCAAGAAAACAAGCGTCAAGAATTGCCAACTGTCACTGTTCCGTGTTCTAGACTCTTACTAAACGAAATTCACAGAAACGGCAAGAAAATTATATTATACAAAAAGGTGGTAGGCACAGGCATGATCTGATGAATATCAAATCTGCAGGAATAAACTGAATGCTCACGAATAATGGTATTGCACAAATTATGTGGAAAGAAGAAAGGATAGATAAACATTCGTCGGTAGCCCCATCGTCTGCCTGCCTCATGTTTTTTTGTTTTTTGGGATCCCAAAACGTAAGTGGAGGGATACCTGTGATGTGACTAGAGGCGTTACTAGCCAACATTTTTTTTTTTGGGGGGGGGGCAAGGTATTTTATGACTTGTTGGTCATTTTTAACGAGTGTCTTTTGCAGGAAACCCGATTGTTTTTAAGAAAAGCGACTGTTTTAGAAAAAATTATTAATTTTACGAAAAACCGACTGTTTTTAAGAAAAATCGACTGTTTCCAAGAAAAATAAGACCTAGGTTTTCGATGGGATCCCGAGACGTACCGGCTATCTCTAGACGTACATGAATAAGCACTAGATAATTGTTCTAGCAATGAACGGCAGTGCCGAGCGGTGGTAACGCTCCATGTTACATTTCACACGTTCGAAGCTTGCCCGCTGGCGAGTTTCGTATTGATGGATTTCTTCGGACAACAACAAAAGGGCGTTTGGGGAGCAGGGCGCGGAACCGGGCTGACCGTGCTAAACTTTGACCAAATTTCATACAGGCCAGAAGTCTTCTGCCGTCGAGTATTTCCAGTTTTAGTTCCAGTAGTGCCTGCTCGTACCTCGTACCCACGATAACCACTTCCGATGATCAGTTTGCAGGCTCTCTTTTGGATTTTTTCAATGGCCTGTGACTGCTGGTTGTCGAGGGATGAGTGCCACACAACAAACATGTATCCCAAGACTGGGCGAACGTAGGATACGTAAGCGTTGAGCTTAATTTCTCGCTCCAGCCCAGCCTTGCGAAGGGCGTGCTGCATGAACAACCGTCTAGACCCATTCTTGGTTATTTCTTCGGTGTTTCTGGTCCATGTGATAGAGTCTTCGAGGCTAACCCCAAGAAGTCCAAGAACTGACAGGTTTTTTCACACTGGATGCCACAGTCTTCTATTTCTTGCCTAAGGTGGTCAGACGATTCTCGTCCGAAGCCAACGACAATTGATTGCGTTTTATTTCTGTTGATTTTCATTTTATTTTCACATGCCCAGTTTTCGAGTACACTGAGAAGTTCTCTGATCAAGCCTTCTGGGTCATCAGAGGTTACTATTATTGATGGGTCGTCAACATACTGGAAACATGTGTGTTTCTGTATGATTTCTGGAATACTGTTGACGAACAGAGTAAATAAAAGTGGGCCGAGTTTGGTTCCCTGAGCCACACCGCAATAAACGCTGTTCTCTTCCGATAAAATGTCTTTCCCATCTTCGGTTCCAAACCTGACATAATGGTTTCTTTCTGAAAGGAAGCTTCTTACCCAGGTAATGATGTGACGTGGTAGTTCGAGTTCTCTAAGTTTTTCGAGTAGAAGGGTATGGTCGACCAGATCAAAAGCTTTAGCCAAGTCAATTGCGACAATCGCTGCAGCTCTCCCCTTCTTGTCCGTCAAACCTAGAACGTTGTCGGTCAAGTCGATCACGTAATGAGATGTCGAAACGCGTTTCTGGTTACCAAATTGGTGGCTTGACAATTTAGTTTGGACATTTAGTAGGATTTCGTCTACTCTGTACTGTTCTAACATTGTTGAGAGGATCGGGGTAAGAGATATGGGTCGAAAATCGCCGGGCTGCATTGGGTTATCAACTTTCGGTATTGGGATCACCTCGGCAGTTTTCCACGACCGTGGAAACACTTTCTGTTTGAGCGAAGGATTGAAAATGTCTCAAATGGGGGTTGCAGATCATCTGCAAACTTCTTTAATAGCTGACTGGGTATATCTCCGGGTCCTTGAGCCTTTTTTACCTGTAGTCGTTTCAGACTGTTTGCCACTTGAGCGACAGATATCTCTTTTATAGCATCTGTTTCGACTGCTGGGTCATTAGCATCGTCTTCGACTTCAGAACTAAGCGGTGGGTTAGTCTTAACAACTGACGTGAATTGTGCCAACAGCTGTTGAGCAGTGAGTCCGAACTCCGGTTTAGGGCGGCCTCTAGAAAGGCCACATACTTTTTCGATAAGCTGATACTTCGCTCTTGGACCAAGGCTTTTCTTATTCTCCTTCATCTTGTCTTGTGCAAGTGCCTTAGCTAAGATTTTTTTTTAGACACACGGTTGCGAAAGCGTCTATATTCCATGGAATCATACTGTTTTAACCCAAGTTTGAACACGATCTGTTGTGTACTAATTCAAGTAAAAATTGGTCTGATTTTGCTTGTGGCGTATATTTCCAATAATTTGATAGTTTCATGCAAAGAACATTTTTATTTTACTAGAAAATTATTTAATGATAAGAATGTTTCTCCAATCCGACGTTCAAAAACAAAATCGGCTTCATGAGCAAAGAGAGAAGATTTAATGACGGGTCTGATTATTGCAAAATGTCATGTTATTTTTATTTTGTGTTTTAACTCTAAATTCAGAACAAGTCAACTCCATTTTATTTTATTTTTTTCTGGATGATCCATACTTCTTTTTTGGAAAGGCTCGAACTAAAGCACATTATCCAACTTCAAGCTAAATGTCTCACATTTTTCAGGATTCATCGTGAACAAAGACTGATGGACAAATTTTGCTAAGTGGCCCTCACCTTCATTTGGGATCCGAAAAGGCGTTCTGATCATACAGGATTCCACAGAATTTGCCTGCGGCGTCTTTCGTAGTAGCTCAGTTTACTAGAAAGTCAGTCATTTCATTCGAATTTTAGGCTTCGAACTTCGGGCTTGGGCAGCACTAATAGCTACATAAATTTTATTGCGGGGAGTAGCGCTTTGCCCGAAAAGTCATGGACTACTTCGAAAATTTCGCCTGCGGCGCTAATTTCCATTCTGTCTGATACACAATTTTGCGGATAGAGTGCTGTGTTTCCTGGCTATTGTTTCTAACTGGTATGACTCCTGGGCCTCCGGAGTCGTATATTTTTATGATACTCACCTTCCGCGCCCAAGCCCTTCGAACCGCTTCTGAGCTCGGAGACATAACTAGGCTTCTAATCTCATTCTTCAACGCTTGCAGTTATAACGAGTTTTATTACCACATGCCTGCACCCCCCCCTTAAGTTTCGGCTAGCGACGCCCCTGCTCCTCACACCAAGATTTCATCAAAATATCTCATTCCCTTCGAGAGTTATCGTGCTGACAGACGGACGGACGGACAGAGGGACGGAAGGAAGGACGGACAACTTTTGCGATGTCATAGGTCAGGGTGCGAGTACCCTGCGAGTACCCGGGACAAATAAAAATATAGGCAAGTTTAGTAATTTTGGAAAAGCCACAACAAGCGTCGTTACGTCACTCCACTCGTAGTAAACTTTCAAATTATTTTGGCAGGCTGGTTTTCCTTTGAAGAGAATTGGAGAAAATCTCTTGGCAAAATGCGGAATAGGCTTAATTTAATTGGTTTGTTTCTCTGCTTCACTTCGTATCACTGATGTACACACTGTTAGAAGTCTCATAATAGATAAAACGAGGATGCATGGTTTCAACAGATAATGCGTAACAGATAACACTTCGGATGTTAACTGTTGTGTTTGAAAATTTTATGCATAAAATGTTATGCATAACAAGCCAGTAACAAGCTTTGTTAGGAAGAGCCAAGAAAGTATCTACTGACTTTATTCCTTATCGTCATGATGTCGGAAAACTCAGCAGATACTTTTTGGCGGTTTCTCGGTTCTTCCTGATGGTAACACTTATTATGCATAACACTTTGAAACACAACAGATAACATCCGAAGTGTTATCTGTTATGCATCATATGTTGAAACCGCGTATCCTCGTGTTATCTGTTATGAAACTTCTGACAGTGCAGTGAAGTTTACTTGTATTTGCCTGTCCTACTTCGCTTCTTGTTGACAGTTATTTAGGACTTAGATTTAGGGCTTGGGCTACATAAAGTCATAAATCATAAGCTTAGTTTTGTTGACTGAATTTTGAAGCTGTGTAATTTGATATTGGCAAACTCTTCTGCACCAATAGGGATGTACAGTAGCCTACAGTCAACCACAATCCCCTGCTTTTTGGATCTGGAATGATGATAGAGATGAAAAACCTAACAGCACCCTATCTATTTTCCATGTATTTTCCCTATCTATTCCCTAAGAGCCAATATTCTGGTTGGCTGCTAGGTAGAAAAAGCTGAGGCACAGGACACTTTGCATGCAAAACCCTTGACTATGTAGAAAAGGAAATGAGGTTTTTCACATCTGTCATCATCCGAGCCCTTTTGTTTTTGTTGTGAAAAATATATAAAGGATTGTCTTTGATTTCTCTAATTCATGGTAGTGATTTTAGCCCTGTCCGAGCTGGTGCTCAGCAGTCTAGTACACTAGCCCCTTTTCAGGCACGGTGCTCAAACGTCTAGCACCATGCCCGGGTGCTAGACGTTCAAGCACTCTACCTTGGATTTCATGTATGGTGCATGGATTTCAGTATACAGTGCATACATCAAAAACACAGTTTCTGTCATGACAACTGAGCACCAGCTCGGACAGGGCTGAAATTACTACCATGAATTAGAGAAATCAAAGACAATCCTTTATATATTTTTCACAACAAAAACAAAAGGGCTCGGCTGATGACAGATGTGAAAAACCTCATTTCATTTTCTACATAGTCAAGGGTTTTGCATGCAAAGTGTCCTGTGGCTCAGCTTTTTCTACCTAGCAGCCAACCAGAATATTGGCTCTTAGGGAATAGATAGGGAAAATACATGGAAAATAGATAGGGTGCAGTTAGGTTTTTCATCTCCATCATCATTAGAGCCCTTTTGTTTTTGTTGTGAAAAATATGTAAAGGATTGTCTTTGATTTCTCTAATTCATAGTAGTAATTTCAGCCCTGTCCGAGCCGGTGCTCAGTTGTGATGACAGAAACTGTGTTTTTTCTGTATGCACTGTATACTGAAATCCATGCACCATACATGAAATTCAAGGTACAGTGCTTGAACGTCTAGCACCCAGGCATGGTGCTAGACGTTTGAGCACCGTGCCTGAATTGAGGCTAGTGTACTAGACTGGTGCTCAGTTGTTATGACAGAAACTGTGTTTTTGATGTATACACTGTATACTGAAATCCATGCACCATACATGAAATCCAAGGTACAGTGCTTGAACGTCTAGCACCCAGGCATGGTGCTAGACATTTGAGCACCGTGCCTGAAAAGGGGCTAGTGTACTAGACTGCCCAGACCAGATCCTGACCTATCTAACTACAGAGGAATTCTGTTTGGTTGATTTCTGAGCTTCAGTCAAATCATCAATATTTTACTGGATTAGAGTATCCAGCATTTGGCATAGTGTATCCAGCGTTAGGCATATGGTATGCCAAATGCTAGATATACCCAGCGTTCAGCATAGGGTATCCAAAAATAAGGGATTTGTTGTAGACTGGTACAGTAGACGTATGCTTGTGTGAACGTTTGTTGACAGTGGACTTTGCCATTTTCATGCACTTGCTGTGCTTAAAGCTAACCACCAGTTAGCCAAAGTAGGTAATTAAGGGTATCTGAAAACATCTGTATAGATATTTTGCCTCTTCATTCTACCATTTAGCTGAAAACTGCACTGTTAACATTAATGTAACTGTTCACATAAGCATACCTCTACTGTAGTGATGCTCCAGACTAGGCATGCCAGACTACAGTTGCAGTACTGTGCCTTTGACGGCTTTGATGGTCTTCAGCTTTCACTGTTTCAGCTCAGGACTGGCTCAGGATTCTATCTAGAAGTAGATTCTCTTCCAGGTAGTCATGGCTCAATTCCTAAAGGATGCTCAAGGTCCACCACGCAGTTGGTTATATACTCTGTTCTGTCTGGTTTTCATTACCACACAGAATTGTCGAAGTACAGGATACCCTGCTATTTGTGCCACCTCCCAGTAAACTTGTGTAAATAAAGACTAAATCACAAGAATTGCATGTGAAACATCAAAATAAATCCATCCTGACCAATTTAGTTGATATCAAATGTCATCTATTTAATTCTGTTTCATCTTTGAAGAAATGCCTGGCGCAAAACAAGTCGAAAGATGTAAATACATGCAACAGAAAAACACTGGTGCAAGTAATCAGGCTCAAGCTGTTTGGGTTAACCTGTTAGCACAAATCTTCCAAAAGTGCAACAGAAAATTGGAAACGGGTGCTGGCTCAGTAGCAATTTGGCTGTGGTCAACAGGCATCTAGAAGAAAGGCATTTGACAATGCTGTGACTTTCTTCAACCAAAATGGAAAAAAACATTATAGAGAATAGTTAGAGCTTTCAATCAAGGCCCAATTTCATACATTTGGTAAGTGTAGGGGCTGGAAAGAGAATGGTGGGAATTGCATGCATATATTTCATTCACACGGTTGTTACAAATAGCCAGGTATTGTATACCTCAGAAAATTTGAGCATTGACTATTGTTAGTGCATAGACTCACACGGGTGTTGCAAATAGCCAGGTATCCTATACCTCAGAAAATTTGAGCATTGACTATCGTTAGTGCATAGACTCATAAAGAAAAGTGTATCATCAAATGTCAATTGACCATAAGTTGTCATTATTTGGTGTTGCTACTCAGGTGACAAGAAATTCCCAGTGTGGGGGTTGGATTGGGCATTGTAGTCTCCCGCAAATCCCTGATTTTGCCAATTTTGGTTTGGATGGGGTAGCCCTATGACGATTTCTGAGGATAGCCCCAATCTAGGTCACTGTATGGTCTGTATGCCAGATGCTGAACTTAACTGTTTCACCTAATTGTTGAATAGTGACAACTGTAACCATCTGACCTGACCCACTTATTAAGGAATACTGATCTGATACTGATTGGTTGCTCTTTGAACTTCACTTCAATCACCAGAAGGATAGTGCCAGTTAGCCTGTGCCTAATGCTGGGCAGACCTGACCCACTAATATTTTTAAGGTTTTCTGCATTAGGATCAGGGTGCCATTTTTGTGCGGAGGGAGGCAGGGAGGCCGTGGTCCCCCTAAATTTCAGAAATGTCTTCCTTGGAGGTATTTTTTGTCACTAAATTGGTTGAAAGTGCAAGGAATGACTTTACTTCTAGGCATATTGGAAAAATACCTTAAGTTTACCACCAAAAGAGTAAATAGATTTTGAGCTTATTAGGAATCTATCTAGAAGGGATTGGGGCCCAATATTGACCTTTGGATCGGAGAAACGATTATTCGCAAGTCAGTTTATTCGAGTCCCTGATGTGCCTGCCAAGTTTTATCGTCCTGGTACATCTGGAAGTACCGAACTCACTGGATTGCCGGAATTCCAGACCCTCCTCCAACTCCCCCACATTGCCCGAATCCAGTGGTTATATCAGCGATACATCCAGGACTTGTCCTTGTTCTTCACACCAACTTTCACCTGGATCCCTCGACTCTAAGCGTTTCCCAAGATTTCCGGTTCCCCCCTCCAGCTCCACCCAAGTCACCGGATCCGGTCTGGAATGGAACTGGGTCATCTGAGACACAAGTTCTTTCCAAATGTCAAGTTTTATTAGGACCTGTTCACCCGTTCGAAAGTTACAGATACCTCAAGTTTCCGGATCCCCCCTCCCTCCACCCCCACCCCCCAGATCGTTGCTCTAGCTTATGTAGAAGTGCCCGAACTAGCAAAACCCGGACCGACAGACCGACGGACGGACAGAAATTGCGATCGCTGTATGGCAGTCAAGTCTGAATACATTCGCACTTCTAGTGGTCCTTACTTTTGCCCAGTGTGTGGTTGTGTGGATCAAATTGTTTTTGTGCGAATGTGTGGAGTTCAAGGATTTGGGAGTTGAAATATACGGGGAGCGAATTTTCGGGGAAGGTTGGTTGGTGGAAAAGTTTAGGGGTAAAAGTTTGTCTGGGGTAGGTTTTTGCGAATACGTTGGAAGCGTAGAGAAGAGTTTTTCTAGGTAGGATTTACTAGAGGAGTTTTTTTGTTTTTGTTTTTGTATCTTGTTTTTTATGCGATGGCCCTCGGGCTTTAAGCAAATGAATCATATCATATCATTCGCACTATAGAGTACAAATTTGTAACTGTCCATGCAGTTTTTTATTCGAAAGATAGTTGGTTCTCCAGCTGAACCTTTTGAATGTAAGCATGTGAGCATGCTATGCATAGACAGGGACTGAGCACTTGTTGCTTATCCATCAGTTATCAACATGTTCGTAGCCAGATAAATTGATAATTGAACCATAGTCTTCCCATAATTCATTGTTTTTCCAGCAAGTCACTGTTCCAGAACGCTGGTTCGAAGGAATCACGGAGAGACTAGTCACTACCCTAAAATCACTACCCATTACACTGTCATACCACGGGAAAAAGATCCAAGATGGACAGGTAAGAAGCACAACTTTTATTTCCTTGACAGGGAGCCCTTTCGGCCCATGTGTAACTATAGTTGCGTTTTTTGCCTTCATCCAGTTAACCGACCTACAAGATTTCCCACTATAAGCCGTTTTCTTTCCTTCGGTTGACCGACCTGAGTTCTTACAAGCCGTTTTTTTTTGCTCCGTTCGCAGGTCGGTTAACCGACCTGTGGACTGAGGCGGGAGGTCCATCCAACCGACCTACGCTCTTGGCACGGCGCGAAATTCAAAATTCTCATTGGAAAGATAGGCGCCGGCGACGGGATGACGCCATGTTTTCTTATAAGCCGTTTTTTAGAGCTCAGTCGAACCGACCGGCGAGACGAAAAAACGGTCAATAGTGGCAAATAGGTCGGTTAACCGACCTACGGAGAAAATGCAAAAAACGCAACTTATGTCTTTAGATGTTTAGTTTTAATTACATTTTGTTCAACCCGTACTCAGAGGCGTTACTAGCCAAAATGATTGGGGAGGGGACAAGGTACCGTTTACCGACTGGCAGGCAATTTTTACCGACTGCTTTTCGGAAGAAAAAAAAAATCTCCATCTTTGATGAGATTCAGAGAAGCAATCTAGCGCAAACAATAGATAACCTGAAGATGAACATTCTATGTCGCTTTTCAACAAGAAGCAAGTGTAGAAGTATTTGGTCACACAGTGTAGCGCTTTTAAATGCTTTTAATAAGCAATTAAATATGGTACCAGCCGAATTTTGCCAAAAGATGCGATGTTTGTGTGTAACCTCCGCAGCCGTTCGTTGTCATAAAACTGAACAATTTTTCTGATTTAAATGGAGCAAATACTATCCTTTGTTAGGGAACGAGCTATTCTACCATTGCCGGAACGAAATAACAAATGAGAAGTACGAAATGCGACTTATATGCAAACATTCTTGAAAATTAACAACTTCAAATAACATATACAGATAAATCACAATCTCGTGTATACTTCTGAAAAAAACATGAACTAAAAGGTAAATTTTCTTGGCTTGGCAGACAACCAAACTTTGAGCAGTTCATCCAGTTTCAGAGCGTCAGCAACGTCACTCTCGCAGCACATACTGACGAGGTGATCCAGGCGGTCGTCGTCCATCGTTGTGCGCAAACGTGTCATCACCAGTTTAAGTTTGCTAAAACTTCTTTCTGCGGTTGCCGCAGTCGGTGGCGCTGTCGCAACCCACTGGTAAACTGACCAGAGCGTCGGGAAAATTGACTTGACAGCGTAGATTTCACGGAAAACAGCCTCAAAGACCCCACGATCAATGGCTTTGTTTTTTTTGTTTTTGTTGCTCTCTTCCTCAGTTCTGTCCAAAAAGCGTTTGAAGGCCTTTAGCTCTAGCATGAGCTCCATGGGATCTATGCCTCTTCCTGGAAACATCTTCGTCAGGTTAGAAAGGCTTTCATAGCTATCGTCCATTTTACCCAACAGACTGCGATAGGCTGGCTCCAGGAAAGACGAGTTGTCATGGATCGCATCGTCTAAGCCATTCACCAAGACTCTGAGGACGCCACAGAGTTCCTTGGCATAGAATGATTTCCAGTCAGTCAGTGGATCGGCTCCGGAATTAGGGATCGCCTCTGCATAACGAGCAGGCGGACGTCTGGGGCGGTGCTTAAGTCGAAACTCGTCTTCCCTCCAGCCTTCCCTCTCCCGGAGGAGGCGGCTGGATGCAGAAATTTGTAAACTGCCTCCTGGTTAAAAAGTGGGAAAACGGTGCAAAACAATGTCCTCCAAAAATAAAATAATGTTTTGAAGCTTTTCATGTCCTAATTGCCGTTGACAGACCTTCAGCGAAAGATTTTGGTAAAATTTGCTCTGCGTGACTGTCAAATGTCGGGTAGGCTGAGAAAGCGCTAAAAGTCGTACGCGAAACAATTGTGAAAGTTAGGGATTTCGTAATCGGAATCTCATAAAAGAGCTAGATAAAATATGAATGAATAAATACATTTTATTTGTTACCCGTCCCGTCACACGATCACAAAGACACAAGACGCAGTATGAACCAGGACGAAAAAAAAACAAGAAAAGTAAAACAACACAACAAGATATGTGCGAAAAACAACATAAATTAAAAAAGAGAAATATGGATTTAGAAAAAATACATTCTTCCAACTATGCGTATTAGGGCGGTGCAACAAGTCGTTGAATCGCTTATCCACTGGCTCCATATCCAGTGGCTCAATACTGCCATAAAAACGTTTCATTTCCACCGCGGGACCTGGAGCAGGTATTTTGCTAACTGTAAATACAGCCTTATGGTTTCATGTTTTTCACGCATAGTCGAAATATCCCAAAAAGTGGTTAAGTATAGGATGTGATCCAACGAAATGTCACTGCAGAGATATAAAAAGGCAGAATAAACAAGACTAGGCTATGAAAATGGTACGATACGCACAGAAAAATAAGCAAGGCTGGTCAAATAAACTATCCCATAGAAAAAATGATGGAAATGAAAGGCTACCGAGTCGCGCCGCTAGTTTGTGTTTTTATGCCGACGTCTAGTCTGAGCGAACGACTTAAATGTGGGTGATGTAGGCTTAGGATATTCCGAGGGCTATTCCTTTCAAAACTTGGGCAAACAATCTAATTTTACGCGGAAAGTGACAGTAAAACATGGTAAATACGCGGAATAATTTAACAAGTAACATACCACGATAGCTCTTATAATTTTAAACGCTACAGTATTGAGAATATAATTTTGTATCTACAGCAATTTTACTTGAATGCTTCAAAAGACAGAATAAATTATTTTAGTGAAACCTTCTTCGTTCGATGGAGCATTCGAGAGGAAAGAAAAATTACCGACTGACCTTACGGTATGACAAAAGTACAAAAGATTCAAGCCATACTTCATCTGTTGCTCAGGTTTTCTAGCCTACCGACTGACCGACGGGCACTGGACGATTAAACTGAATATGCCTTACCTTCAATTCCATTGGAATGTGTCACCAGTTTTATTTTCTTAGAAGCTG